>OOFG01059983.1:0-16571 GCA_900323295.1 Molva molva
CCCCCCCCCCCAGCGTAACGGCCTCCGGTAGATAGCTTTACCACACACTCAGGGCACCGCCATACCTTCTCCTCCGGGCCCACACACACCAGCTTCATGATGCACTGGGACTTCCTGCTGGTCATGGCGTGGTACATTGGCGTGAAGGACGTTGTGTACGTCTTCACGTTCTCCTTCCCTTGGCTTGTAATCGCCTCCTCTGTGACACACATGCATGTGCACAACAAAACACACACAGAAAGGTTACAATTATTACCATTTGCCGAATAAAAAATTGCTGAAAAAGATAAGACAATTATTATGCAATTGGGCATTTGGGAAACACCTGAAAATCTCAACACATCCAATTGAATCATTACATTATGTGTTATAATGACAAATTAAACATAGAGATGCTAGATAGTGCCCATTAAGCTATACTAAATATAGTGCATTTGTTAATGGTCCAGTCTGCAGATTTCAACAAACAGAATGTTTGTTGTAGCGCCAACTGCTATCGAGACTGCCCTCACCCCACCCTTCACACTCTCTATGGTGGCCTGTACTGGCCTGTATTGTGTAAGGTGCCAGTAGGACCTTCCAAAATGATGTCATGCCAGCGTAGAATAGCAAAGTGTCAAGTGATGAGGTTCCTTGATAGATTAAATTAAAAAGGTTTCGTTACTTTTGGTGACTACAAAGGGACATTATTTACTTACTATGTAGGCAACAGAATCACGCACCCACCCACAAGGGTCAGAGGTCATCTATACTTTTTGGTATAATGTATTCTGCTTTCAATGCCAGTTACCTCCTCTAGTGGCAGTCCTTACACTGAATGCAATTGTTCCTTATATATAAATATATAAATATAAAATCATGGAGCTGAATGGGACTGTAGGCCTACACTTACATCGCTCCAAGGTCGATTTCTTACAGCTCTAGACTGTGAATAAATCAGTTTAACCCATCAGAATCAGGTCTCTTTTTCATAGGCACCATGGTCACTGTACATGTAGGAGATGGCGGAGGTAACAGCCTAATTACGTTTCTCAACACAGTCCTCTTATTGCATCCACAGTGGTAAACTACATTCATAGACCTATAATTATCACTATCTGTTATATGTATTGATCATTCATCTCGATAGCAGATGAAGAACATGAAAGAGTGATAGCCTACTTTATTTATAGAACAGGGAAATTACTTAAAAACAAACTTCTCCAAATCATGAATGTATCAAAGAATGCGCACCCATTTATCATAAACACCTTTTCTGCAAACTGCCATTCACACTATTTTACACTTGAATTAAAAAGTGTGTGAAGCAGAACTATAAATGATTCCTCTAAATACATACGTTCATTTTGATGTCCGCTTCCGAGAGAGGGTTAAGCTTCTCAGACACTTGTAGTATACACCACGGTGTGGGTGGATGTGTGGAGCTCTGTCTGGCCAGAGGTTGATTTTGATGTCCGCCTCAGAGAGGGTTAAGCTTCTCGGACACATAGTATAACGCCACGGTGTATGGTGCATTTCATGTATAATATTGGTTATTTATAAGGCTTCAACGGTACTAAAACGTATCATAAATGGGTCGTAGCCATGGGGATAACACGCCCCCCCCCCCCACCTTCCTAGAACTGTAAGCCAAATTTTTCTAAAACGCGCTCTCCCTAGACCGTTTGTCCGTGCTGGACACTGTATAAACATGGCGGTGCAATATGGCGGGCTTCGTGGAAGAGGACCCATCCCTATTTAGATATAAAGGGCTCATTCTTAGATAAAGAAAACACAACGATTCTTATTTGCATGGGATTATATACTAATTTAAAACATACTTACTAATATTATATTCCATTTCTGCCAAGAAAACCTTTAACCTAATCCAAAACAGCTGCAAACAAAAACAGGAGGCTCACCCTCTGTCAGGCCAACGGTTCCTATTGGCGGATGGGAGAACACGACGGTGGGAATGGTAGAATAATCCACCTTGGAGTCAGCTTTGCCATCAAACAGTCTGTGTGCCAGCTTCCTGCCGGCAGCGATGGCCACTGTCCATACAAATCAGATCACGTCAGGACATCACCAACAACCAAATCAAAGCACACGCCCACATGAAGACCACTGAACAGACATTGGACAGTGGCCAACCCAACAGGAACTGAACAGATATTGAAATCACTGAACTCGATCCATATCCAAAGAATTTTATATGATCAGAAAACTAACATAAGCAGGATTTTCCCATTTTTTTGTAAAACTGCACCATTTAGATATTTACAGCCGGATCTTACCGGGTGTCAGCAGGGCTTTGCCACAGACGTCTCCTAAGGCGTAGATCCCAGGGCGGCTGGTGTTTTGGAACTCATCCACCACAATATGGCCCCTCTTGTCCATCTCAATACCCTGTCAATTTTTAACAGCACACGTAACCAAATTAGCCAAAATACTGATTCTGTCTCTATGAGATGAAGAAGAAGCAGAATTTTTTTATATGTATTAATCCTGATCTAAGTAGATCTCTGGCATATGCCAATTCCAAAATAGGTCCTTTGAACGGATTAGCTTTCAGGCTTCCCGTCTTTGGCCTCCAACTATTTGATATCTGCTGAATAATTAATTGTCTTAGAAAAGGTCATCTTGCAAACGGTTTAGACAAAGTTCCAGCAAGACACATCCCAGTATTTTCGTTAACATAAACTGTGAATTTGGAAATGCCTATCATGCAATATTGTCTAAGATCATTTGTATTACTTCTAATTGTCTGTCCTCATTTGTATTGAATGTATGATGTAACAAATTACACTAGTACTACATCTCATTATGCTTTTCTACTCCCCAGCTGAAAGGAAAGAGTTGGTTTGGCATAATATGCATAATTCACATGTAAGTAGTGCTAGTATAAATTACAAGTACAGGCATTGAGGGGAAACAGACTGGTTACCATCTGGCTGGTGTTGAGGCCAGAAGTGTTGGGTTCCCTGCCGATGGCCCATAAGAGGCAGTCGACCTCTTCAATGGTGCTGATCTCCTCTGCCCCACTCTTCTTCTCAGGGTCCTTGGTTGCGAGTGTGACTTCCAGGCCGCCAGCCGATTTCCTCACCGACTTGACCTGTGTGTTCTTCCACAACTCTATGCCAGAGTTTTCTATTTCTTTCGTGCAATTTGCACTTATCAAGCTGTCAAAGTTTCTTAACACCTGTGTGCACAAACGTGGAAAGAGGGGAGAAAAGATGTGCCATTTGAGTAGAATAGGTAAAAAATATTATAATTACAATATTTGAGCACTCCTAATAACAAAAGTTGTCACCAATTATGCATTCAGCCTCAATGTCACATCCAATGTGACACACACCCTTTTTTGATTGACAAGGCTAAGGGCAAATTTACCAGCAGCATTGTGGGCACAGCACTGACACATGTGAGTCTCGTACACAACCTAGCTGAAGAGAGTTTAAGATGTATGTATTAGACAGGTTAATTACACATTTCTTACCCCAGTCTGTCTAATTATGAGGGAGGTTTTAGACCCCAGAGTGGATAAAATCCCTGCCATCTCGACCGCAATGTATCCTGCGCCCACAATCACACTGCGTCTGTTGGGGGAACATTAGATCATTAAAACAAATCATGTGAAAGACTTTGAGTCACACATGTAGACTCTAAATGCTTACCTTGGCAGCGTTTCTAATTTGAAGAAGCCATCACTTGTGATGCCCAGACTCGCACCTGTCATACAAAACAAAAACCATCTCAGCTACTTTTTCCCCAGTTACTTCTGATAATTATCTCATAATCTGACATTTTCCACATTCACACCATGATCAACAACCTCAAGTGCAACTTCATTACCTGGAATCTGATCGTCGCTCAGTACAGTAGGGCGCCCTCCGGTGGCGATAAGGATGTGTGACGCCGTGTACTTTTTTCCGTTCACCTCGACGGTCGGTTCAGCATCATCTGTGAAGCTGGCGTGGCCTTCAATCGTCTCTATTTCAGCCTTCAAGAGACAGGGGGCGATATATCGTTACTTTGATATCAAATGCCATTACACGTGTAGTTGCACAGTATATTCATATTCTTCCTAGCAGTGATAGCCAAGACGTTTATGATATCACCCATCATGTGTATATTGCGATTTAGGGGCCAGGTTAGGAAGGTACAGTTAAGGACATGGGTTTGAACAAACCTTGTCAAGGTTATTGCGGTAAATGTTGTTCAGCCGACTGACATAAGCATCTCTTTTGCTCTTGAGGGTTCTGTAAAAAACACAACAAATATATTTGTATCTTTATTGTGGTAATGTTATTGTGTCTTACAGTGACACAATACGTATTGAAGTGTCCTCACTCAGTCATCACATGGCATTTTCTGCATCAATCCTGTAGGAACCGTGTTTGTGAAATAAAAGGTTTGTTTTTCACCATTTGCTGCTTAAAATCTGTACTTCCTACTTCTTCTAGAGGAAGTTGGTTCTTCGTTGAATAATTCACAATTGTTTTCTTTAGTTGCGCCACAGCACCGCACCTATTTTTCCTATCAACCATGACATAGGCAAAAACAACGCACCCCGGATCAACTGCCTTACAAGATAGTGATCTCTGTACTCAAAAGAAGCCCAAAGAGGCCAGTGGGAGAGTAAAAAGCAACAACTGCACGCTAATTAGCTGTCCAACAGTTTGTTAAAATCGGTTTAGAGTCAGCTCGAGGTAAAACTTACTCCCAGTGGAAATTTGAATGTCCGACTTCAAACCCGTAATCTGAATGATCGTGGAGGTATTCTGCATGGACGGCCGCATTCCACATAACCTGTGAAACAAGATCATGTTAACTGGGACAAAACCATCACCAAGCACTTCCCACTATAACACCAGTTTGTAGGCATAACCCCTACCTTCTGCTGAATGACATATATCTCAATTCCCTGCCGCTTTGGATAAAAGCTTCTGCTAAATTCCTAAATAGTTCAAATAGTTAAGTGTTGTAAAGTCATCCTTTAAAACTGATCGTACTGTCAATAAACAAGAGCCGCTTTGTAGTACATTTATTATGGTAGGCCTTCACGTGCACCCCGCCCCCTCCCTTGAGTTCAAGGTCACTACCATGACAAAGATATGTGTCCATGAAAACACTGAACAGGGATTGAATATACACATTACCTTCTTAGGGACACAGCCAACATTGACCTTGAGAGGGGAAACAAATAAAATTGTGATCAACATACAACAATCCTGATCAAAGAACGAAAGTCATAGTTTCATAAACGGTTCTTTATTGTCTCAGTATGCGTTGTTAAATTGTAACTTCTTTAGCCATAACTGAAAAGATTGCGGTTGGGGGGGTTCTGTTTAAAGCGATCCGCAGAGATCACGCTCCATGCAAAACATACATTCTCCCTGGTTCCGTGCCAGAATATTTAAACAGAAACACACCTAAACAACACTGGGTGCTAGAGGTTTGGGTGTGAAGCAAGAAAGCACCAGCTAAAACAACCGAAACAACTTATCCATGATAACTGTTGTTACTCACGCAGGTACCTCCGAGTTTGTGGCTCTCTATCACCGCGGTGGACGCTCCTAGTTCGGCGGCTCTCCGTGCGCCTGCCAGACCCCCAGAACCACCGCCGATCACGATAAAGTCGAACCGAGTCACCGAATCCGAAGCCATTCTTCGCGAGTTAACTGTATGTCTTCGTACAGATCAACGAAACTTTCAGTGGGTTAAGGAACGATCTTGCGGTCTGGCAATCTGGAGTATTTGTTGCCATAACCAGGAAGCCAGCGCGCGTTGTATATGCAAACGGGTGGGAGGGTCAAATGAAAGCCAGTGCTGTTTCATTATGAATAACAACAATGGTGTGCAAATCCCAGAATCGTGTTTGACAATAGTCATGGCGAACCTTACACGGGCTACAGTATGAGGATACCTCACAATAAAATGGTAATCAAACCCGATTTGCATCATGGAGTGCATGCATTATTGCCGTGTCCGCTATGGGAATATTGTAAAAGCACATGTATAACTCACATCTGGTAAGAAGTCTAAGGCATACTCCAGGTCATAATGTATCTGATTCTGCAGGCGTTTGTATGCAAACATGCATCCTATAGCGCACATTATATTGAGCATTAATGTAAGGTGCAATCAATGAAGGTTGGCCCTGCGTTGCCCAAAGTTGGAAAACCGGCTCACCTTTGTAACGCCATATACAGTGAAACAATGCCAGAGAGTCGTCTGTTTAATCTAATAAACATCATAACTATATTTTCTTTACATGTCGATTAAACAAGCTGCGAACTGTTCATCACGGCGTGTGTCCTTACACACTACGTCCACGGTGTGTGGCATTCAGGAGACCCGCTGACTACTTCCTGTGTCAACGCACGGAAAATGCCATCACTGCACTGTTGACGGAAATGCGATCAATTCCTAAACTGATACATACCCTGCCCTCCATCGACCAAATATATTAAAATAGATATTAAAGATGGGCGTATGTGCCTTATTATTTCTGTGTTAGTATAACGGGGCGTTGTTAACGGGAGATTGGCCAGTGGAAACCTTTACGCTGTTGTCGTAGTTTACGACGGCTACGTACATTTTCTCCAACGAAACACTTCCGAGAATGGCTTCACATTACGCAAATTGTCGTACACCACGAACAGATATAGCCGTTGAGCTCTATCCTGAAAACATTTTCTTCAAAAATCGGAGGATTGGCGATGCATAAAAGATGGATTTATATCGATGAAGCCCCCGATGTTTCACACACCGGATTTCAGGTTTGTGTTTACATATAACGTTACACCCTATATATAACGTTATGTCGGTTTTTACGTTCATAAACACTCGGTTGTAGCAAGGGCCTTCCTCTTTGTGGTCCTCTTCTAGGGTAGCCGTTTCCTAGTATGTCCATGTTATGCAGTTTGCAACACGGTATTCTAACGCTTATTCTTATTGTATTCAATCCCACACGTTGGTTAATTGTTAGACGTGCAAATCACATCGAAACAAAATCTTTGATGTTCGTTTGTTATGAGAGGGGAGGGGCTTCAACGACCCCATTTTTTTCCAGCAATGTTGTGTCGTCTCAAGACCTGTATTTTATTCATGGTATGGATAATACAATTGTCTAATTGATGTATGTTCACAGGGATCGGACGGGACCAGCAACACCCCCCTGGAATATCTGCCTGTATTTGGAGATGGATGTTTTGCATTGTAAATAATTTCCCCTCTGGTCTTGAAACAACCTGCAGACTGATAATAAACTGTTTATCATGAATCACGTCAAGTATCAGAAAGTGCCAGCATCTCTTTTGCATCGGCAGGACTCCTTAGGTTTGAATGGTCTCTTGACTTCCCCTAAAGCTTTGTATTGTGAGAAATGCGGATTTGCTTCTACACAGACCGAAGATTTTGAGAATCACATGCGGGAGCATCTTACTCGCTTTTACTGCTTTTACTGCAATCAGGTCTCCTACAGTAAGAAGGAGCTGGAGATTCATTTGCTACAGCACAAGTACCCGTTCAGATGCCAGTACTGTGGACAAGGTTATATGAGGAGGGCGCACCTGTTGAAACACATTGAGCGCTTGCACGGTAAAGATGTTGGTCCAGAGTTAAACAACACTCAGACGACCTTACCAGAGACATTTTCTCTTTCGACTGCGTTTGCGCCCGGAGTTCATAGAACTAATGTGCCCACCGTAAAGGTTAGAATACCAGTCCCTGTTGCGAGAAATGACCACGCCAACAAAGGCAGACAGCGCCGAAAAAGGGTAGACTTGAATGTTATCCACGCCCCCAAAGTTAGCTCAGAGCTGATGTCCCCAGTGAAAAACTTTGTTCAGCATAATATGGCTCTAACGGTCCCACTTCCAGAAGAACTCTCCATCCCTGCCGGCTGCATGGTGGAGCTGATTGAGGTGAAAACCGTCAACGGTACAAAGGAACTGAAGCTGAGACTTGTGTCTCAACAAGAAAATAAATCTGTGTTGGACGACACAGTGTTACAACACTCCACATCAGTGAACCCCTTGTCATCCGCTTTGAACCACCCACACCTCCTAAAGTTGGGTAATGCCGAGAAAAGCAGTGTTAACCATAAAATATACACTGCAAAAGACGTTAATGTGGAACGCCCTGTCACCTTTCAGACTATCGTTGACAAAACTGCCCTCAATCCATTCCACAGTGGCGTGTCTGGCACAAAGAGAACACTGCAAGAATCGATGATCCGCAATGTGGAAATCCCTTACGCTTTACCAACCAAGGTTCCCAGAATCACTGATTATCCAACAAGGCAGGGCATGGATGGACCCATAACACAGCCAGACGCACTGAAACCTCCGACAGACCACCCTACACCTGTCATCCCTGGCAAGACGGCCAAGAAGATCACCAGCGCTGCCAATCAGGCAAGCAAGGGAGCACTGTCATCCTGTAAAACGCCACAGCGGGAAAACAACACAGTTGTGGAATGTACTGCAATTCCCCCTGAGTTACAGGTAGCTGTGAAAGAGGAGCCCAATGATCTCGGTAATAAGACAACAGCTACTCCAGAGATAAAGGAAGAACCACTGAAACAGAATGACCAAACTGGACGAAATGCAACATCTCCCATTTCCTCAAGCGTTTCCACTACAGCAATAGCCAGCACAACCACGCAAAGGCTCTCAGAGTGCAAAAAGGAGAATGTGGTTGTGGATTCGACTATACTGATGACCATGCTGAAGAGACCTGGAAGCGTTCTGCTTGATCCTTTGTCCACAAAACAAACCAAGATGGAGGATTGTTTATCTTTCCATAAGTCCTCCATTTGGTCCGAGTCAGGGACAGGCTGTAATAGGCGGTCTGAAGCCTTTCCTGTTATCTCATCCGTTTTCTCTTTAAGTCAACAGCAGGACGAGGTACAGAGTTCGATTCGACCCTTGGTCAAGGAATTGCGTGGCATAGTTATGAGGAAGGATAGCCCATCAGTGCAGGTGTCTACAGATCACACTGAACTAACAGATGCAGTTACTGAACACAAAGAGGAGGTGGTGACAACTATTAACTGTATCCAAGAGGACAAAAGGGATAATGCTGTTACCGGAAAAGGATTACTGACCCAGGAGTCCTGTAATGTTGTCAAAAGTCAACCTTCAGAACATTGTTCTCAACAGACTCAAACACAAGCTCAGAAGTATTATATCAAGGAAGAAACTTCAAGCATTAAAGGGAAGGACAGTAACCAAAATAATCAAATTTCAACCACCCAACGTGAGCCCTTGACAGCTCAACAGAAAGCCTGCATTAACAACACAATGCACAATAATTCTCCTGTTGCTGGAGACATTCAAGGTCAATCGCCACAATATGCCTCCAAGAAGGAGGACGGCTCCTCAAAATTCCTCACCGTCTCTTTAGAAAGGATACATATGGACTTGTGGAAACCAAGCAAAAAGAGCCCTAAGCTTTCAAAAACCAAGAATCGCTCTCCCATCCGGGGGTTGTGCCACGAAGCTTTTCTTTATCCGGCACCATTGAGATTGGGCCAGCCGGTGATACGTCCGGGACCAAACCAACCTGTCGTAGTGCTTAACCACCCTAAACCAATAGTCCCCAAAAGGACTGACGTGGACCACCTTTCAGAACCACTAGTCTCTTCTGAGGTGCTTCCCAAGTGCCAAATCCTCAAGATGCGGTTGAGCAAAGTGATGGGGGAGAAGTACGAGGTGATTGGGTGTACTGTAGGTTTTTTTTCCTGAGGTTGTTTTTACATAAAACAATATGAATAACATGCTGACAGTTAAGATACATTCAAATATTCACAATTTTACAATAGTATTTGTGCAAAGAAAGTCGTATAGTTACAAGTTAAATATTGTTTCTTTGGGCATGGGAATATGGTATGTATATACATATATCTGAAGTGCAATGCTGTCTCCCTACCTTTGGTGATGGAATGTGGATCATCTATTGCGGTAGCTATTAAAATATCAATAGTGTGGCTTGCTTTGCAACTACACTAATAATGGATTGTAGTAATTACTGATCTACCTGATTGTCTTTGTAATTACTGATTTCTGTCAGACGTGTCGGTTTTTAGGTTGAAATGCGCTGTAGAATCTCTGCTAATGCATGTGCGGCATACGCTTAAATGTACTGTTTTTCTTGCGCTTGGTGTTACTAGTCTACCCGTCATTATGCAGAAGCAATATTTACTGTTCACAGTTCAAGAACATTTTAATTGACAAGCAAACCTCTTCAACTGCTGTTCATACAAAATACACATATATAAAAAGCTAGCCCTTTCCCTGACCAAACTGTACGCTCTTCATGACAGCCATCTACAGAGCAAATTCCACTGGTCAAAACAGTGTTCGCTGTGACAATGCACACTACTCTTTTATAGAAGAAAACATGTATTTACTTTATCCAACCCAATCTATTTATGCTTACGTATTTTCCTATTTCTAATATAACTAATTGTATACCGTGATGAAAACATTTTCTAGTTTAATTTTGTCTTTGGTCTTAGTCCTCATTAAACATGTTATGCAACTCAAGTCATTGCATATATGCCTTTTCACTCCTGCAGTATTATATCTTGCATTTTTTTACATTCTTCTCAGTATAAAGCACTGCAGTGCAGACATCAGTCTTTGAGTTTAACGTAAATTATTTGTTGGTAGTTATCTGCACTTGTTGGTTTGTTCCTTATCATTGATCAATGGACAGATGGATCATCAAATTGTGTAACACTGTAGAAATAAGAAACAGCTACAACAACAAATGAATTGTAAAATACTTTTAAATTAATTGTCAATGTTCATTTGACTGTTTTTTTATTAACATCTGATTTGCCATCATCTGTGCATTTTATTAACAAAATCGTTTTATTATCAACTTTTTTTAAATAAAACATACAATATTGTGAATTAAGTGATGTGCTGTTTCTGAACACATATACCAGACATGTGACCCTCGGGAACAGAACCTTAAGGGAATCAATTTTAAGCATTTAACCAGATTAAGCATGTAGATATTTTTGAGTCCTGACTTGTAAGCATTAATTAGCTCACGTAAAATTAACTAAATTAAAAGAATGCCAATTCATCTTATAATATCCTAATGATGCACCCATGCTTGGCTCAAATTGTATTCAGCATGTCAAGTAAATTATGCTTTTGTTATATTACTACAAACGTTATGTTAGTTTCTCTATCTGGTCTTATTGTGGTGGAGCCACAGGTTTATAGTTGTTTCTGTAAGCAATCACTAGCTCAGGAATCAATCAGACATGAGGCTGTGTCCATTCGGAGACATTAAACATTTATTCAGATACATAAAGGTTAGATACGGTTGGCAGGAGAGAATCATGGCCATTGTGTAAAAGAGTGCAGATACACGAACCAGATATATCCAACCAACATAGGTTGTAATGACCCTAAGCAGGCTTTGACGTGTTAGCTGCATTTTAGGAGTAGGGAAGTCGATTCACAAGAAGACAAAGGAAACAGGTGAGGGGGAGTGACCGTGGAGAGTTTAGGATTGGCCATGGCTGAAGACAGCCATGGCGGGAGAGAGCAAGTTAATTTGTAATATACTATGGGTGAAGTGGACATGTCTGCAAGGCTGCAAGACAGTTAGAGGAATCTAAACAAAGAAGTCGGTATGTTGGCATGGCCTCAGTATCAGACTTTGTGGCTACAGTGGCAATGCAAAATGCAAACTATCTTAACACCTTTTAATTAGAGAGAGGAAGGGAGACATCCCTAGGTCCAAGGAGAATGTATACAAATTCCTTTTCAATTGACTAGTAATTATATAAACAAGGTGTAAATAATTTGTACATAATTGTATTATAGTTACGATTAATATTTCCACGACAATGACACAACTTGAGTAAGATAGAGGGTACATGAGGATAGTTTAATATGTTGCCGATACAATTCCTAACAGGTGAGAAGAGCCTGCATGATCCAAGGGGTTAACCTGTATAGGCTTGCATTGTATGTAAACTGAGAAATGTGTTTGATTGCCAACATTCTACTCGCCTTAATAAACAATCCCAAGCATTAAAAACAGAGCCCTTGTAAGTAACCTGTTAGGAAAATAACTTGTCATGTGATCATGTTGAGAGTATAATGATTTCATTCAAATTTAAAATACACGTCAAGCAGTCTCACTGCCACAGCCTTCCTGTCTCTGACAGGCCACAGTTTCAGCACAGTGTTTTTTGTAGGTGAAAACATACACTTTGGTTCTCCCTGAACTTAAAGAGCCAGCGTATGGAGTTAGATTTGTGTCTTTATGTCGAGTCCAAAACTTTTTGCATTGCAAACAAAAATAAGTATTCTGAAATCAAAAATGTGCTTTTAAGGTCCTAACAGACCAATTTTCTTTGTGCAATCAGGGATTAAATAACTGAGATCAAAACGTTTTGCATTCCAATCAAAAATATTTATATATCGAACTAAATTGCTTTAAAAGTTTTGAGTGCAAAATAAATGCATTTGGTGCCATTTGTTTGCGTTTGGGCCATCCTATGAGGGTAACATTTGTGTATTTTTGTCGAGAGCAAAATGTTAGACCATCAACAAGGCTGAAAACTAAAATGTGTTGCAATCAACAATCAACGATGGCTTTGTTGTTGGTCTCAGAATCATTATCTTTGTTTGTAATGCAAAACAATTTGCTCTCGACAAAATGGAAGGTGTTTTTGTGTTCAAATGCATTTATTTTGCTCTCAAAACTTTTAAAACAATTATTGTTTTTTGAAATATAAATATCTTTGATTGGAAGCATAACGGTTTGATCTCGATTTATATAATACTTGATTGCAACAAAAAAAATGCTCTGTTAAAACCTTTAAAGCAAATTATTGCTTTCAAAATAATTTGTTTGGTTTGCAATGCAAAAAGTTTTGCACTCGACATAAAGACACAAATCTACCTCCATACCAGAGCACCCATGTTTTTTTTGTTGCTTTAAACGTGGTAATATGTCTTACATGATCGTCAACATAGTAATCTATGCCATTTTATCACTGCTACTGAAATAAGGCCCTAAGTCAAATCCTATGCTTTTGCCAGTCTCCCCAAAACACTATGGAGAAAGATGCAAATCCAAGCTGCGCTGGACTGCCACGCCGAGTCGAACCAGGCTAGTATAGAATAATGGAATAACGCCATTTTATGTGAACGTTCAACTCTGCTTTGAACGCAGGTAACAGCCTTTTCGTGACGCCAAAGTGTCTGTTAGTATACTCTTTGACGTCACGACCAAGGACACCAGCGGCGAGGTGTGTGTGGACGTGTAGAGCTCTTGATGTCAGAGTGAGGCTTCTCAGTAGGCTATAACGCCACGTGTGTGGCGCATTTCATTTGCAACGTCGCTCATTATAACTCGTACACAACGATGGGACAAAAAAAGTATCCCAAAGTTCTCATTGGTCGTAACACGCCCCCTCCTTTTTAGAACTCTCAGCCCAAAATGCATTTTTGAAAATCTCAAGTGTCCGAATTCCAGCTAAAATAGCAGGTTTGCTTGCTTTTTAACAAGCAAGGAACCCCTTGTGGGAGTAAGGTCATCCATGTACCTCAGTTTCGGCACAGAAAGTGACAAAACATGGTGGCGTAGCGGTGAGTGTTCTGCTCCCAGCTGAAAGGTTCTAGGTTAACAACATAGGTCTATCTGTTGGCCACCTTGAGCGAGATGCCTAACCCCTACCTGTTCATTAATGATGACCTTTATTTGAAATCACTTAAGTCCCTTTGGATAATATGTAACATTTCCGCATTCAAAAATCTAAAAACGACTAGACCTATGTTATATATTTTGTTGAGTTGTGTTCTTACATCATCCAAATTGTTTCCAACAATGTTCAAACCCAGAGAAATCCGTAGCTGAAATCACGGTTACGATCCGTTACATTTGGTCGCATGTCAATGGCGTCATAACCCCGTTATCCCCTGACTTCCGGGGAAACACATGAAAATAGTAATCCGGTAGAGACCTAATTTATTGATGGGATTTTTCAATATTGATCTAGTTTACTACGATGTGCTACTTTGACAAGTTGCTCATGCCAGCCACCCAGCTAATGCAGTGTTCCCACACACTTACTTGGGCGGGTCATTACATTTTTTATCCGTCCAAGAGAACGACGCCATCCACTATAGTGTTTCCCATAAATTGACCAATGTGTTTGACCAAAACACATGAATTTGCTCCATCTTTCTCTCACCAACCCACTGACCGTCCGTGAATAGCCCGCCCTCTCCGTGAACACTGGATCTAAACACACGCGGGATAAAGGGTTGTTGGCTTTTCCCTGCAGAGAAGCTTGTGGTACACACTTCTAAACAGTGATTTTAATCTAATGGGAACATTTTGAAACGTGAGACATTTCCGGTTTAATTGCATTTTAGTTAGGGTATTGTTTAGGTAATAGTACGTTATTATTTGCCTTTTGTGTAGAAATATTGACCAAACGATGGCTCTATAGAGTGGAGGGCTTCTGCCCTGCCGTCTCCTGGGCAGGTATACACCACTAGACACGCGGGACTCATACCGGTGATCGCATCTTTACCCGTGTCACATCGCTGTAATGTGATGATGTAATGTCATCGCTGTCAGAGCGTGATTATCTTGAATATCCAGTATTTCTTCAACTAAAAAAAAAAACACTTTCAACCCCCCCGTCACCAACCAGTAGTCTACAAGTAGAATCGAATTACGTGGGAAGCACTGTAACGTGGAAGGTACAACAACTTTCAACATGCTCATAAATATTTTTTTTGTGTTGTTTTGACTATGAATAACAGCGCTTGGCTACCCCACGATTGAATTCCCCACATAACATTATATACAGCTGTTTGCGTAGTCGATTCATCTAATGGTAATTATTTTACATGCGGCAATTTCATTCGAATGAAATTACATAACGTGACTAAACGTAACGTGAATAAAACTTGAATACATGAACTCGTCCGTGAACATGATTTCTGCCTGAGTAACGTCAGATAGATTTTCACGGGCAATGGTGGTGAGGACGACTCCCATGATCCCATGCTACTTCCCGACCTCATCAAACTACGTCTTTTTTTATTGTTTTGATTGAGCGACTCCTAGCAGCGGAATTTACATATTATAGGCTACCTAAATAGTAAATAGTAGGAGGCCTGAACCTCACAATAATGAAAGGAGCGAAGACATTGGGTGGCTTTTTTTAGAGAAGAGCCCGAAATCAACAAGATTTATAATTAAGAAAATTGTAATAAGTTATTTCAGATTGCATGAGCAGAAATCATACATGGTCAACATGGAATTCAACAGCTACGGCCATGATATATGAACATTTAAGAAAAAAGAAATCACAAGAGGGCAGTGCTATTGAAGTAGCTTGTTGATGTCATCTCTAGTGATCAGGTTTGTTAAGACACAGTTCGGAGGGATTTGGGTTGTTCGTGCAGTCAGGAGTACTATTGGGAAAGTGGAATGAAATTTGATGATGTCTTCCACAGTGTCGAATATCTGAAAGAAAAAAGTTCAATCTTAGGGTTAGGGATGGATTTTAGTGTTAGTGCATTAGCACAAATAGCGCCTTTGTAGTTAGGTTTTAGGGTTTGGCTTTTCTCTCAGGGTTTGGGTAGGGTTTTAGGGTTAGAGTTTGAGAAAGGACTGGGGCCCCTGGAGTCCAGCTTCCTGAAAAACCAAGGAAGACCTTGGATGGGGGACAGTCCCGGGCCAGCAGTACCAGGCGTAACTGTGCTCGCAGCCCACGGTCCCATGACACGTCCCCAAGTTTACAATATTCACTTTAATCACTTTTATTCTACAACCATAGTCTGAGACAGACGGTGAACGAAGCCTATGACTAAAAGTATTATGGTTAGGGTTAGAAATAGGGTTGGTGTTAGTAATAAAGTTAGGGTTAGTAATAGTGTTAATATAACATATTTATATATTTTCGCTATTACTCACGTCGTTTTCCCTTTGTCCTTGTCCGAGGGCATACTTGTTTTTGTGTTCAATAAACCGTATTTTGATGTTGTATACTTTTTTCTCGTGATACACAGCCAGGACAAACGGTGCACTGTTGGTGCTCTTGGAGCAGTCCCTCACCAGAAATGCCCCATCCTAACACAGTTAATATTCATGAATACAAATCATTTTGAAGTGGAACAGATCTATGGCATGATGCGTGTATCTTATGGCGTTTAACTGATATAAGACCTTGTTTACGAGGTGGAGGGCATGTTCTGCATCGGCTCTGTCACAAGTACCGGCATACCATTCATCCCCGTGATAGGGCTGTGAAAACAAGAAAATAATACATAGGTTATTAGGAGGAATAAGCATATGCTATTACTTTATTATTCCAAAAATACTCATTATAATACTGAAAATAAGGACAGGGCCTGACATTTTGGCATTGGTTTGGTGGTGTCAACGATACCTCGAGAAAGGTATGAGGAGATACGTGCCTAATATATGTATATGAAGTAGAACACTGAACAAATTTAAAGCTAGCTATAGTGGCTAGTGTGTTGGAATCACACTAGCCACACAGCTTACATTTAAGCTTTAAAAAAGCC
>OOFG01059984.1:0-14302 GCA_900323295.1 Molva molva
GGTAGGGCTGTGGAGCCTCCTGCATTGTCCTCAGTAGCAGAGGGGGGGCATGGTGAGGGATAGGGGAGGGCAGTGGCTGGGTTGGGGATAAGGATGGTGGAGGAGGACTGACCTACTGAGCTCTCGGGGGCGGGGGTTGAGTCAAACCTGTTGAAGAACAGGTTTAGCTCATTAGCACGTTTGTGCCCCCCAACCACGGCTGGACCTGGCAGTTTGTGTCCCGTGATCCTTTTCATCCCATCCCACACCTCCTTGGCACTGTTCTTTTCGAGTTTGCCCTCCAGCCTCTCCCTATAGCTGTATGTGTTTCCCACATGCTGGGCTCAAACTGAAGACATAAACGTTGTATACCAGGAATCTCGATCCACCAATGTATACCAAGAGTGTATACCAATACTAGGGTGACAACAGGCGTCATTGATCAATATGAGAAATGCTGTGGTTTTAATTACTTGTACAAGCCATATACTCTAACAAACATGTACATAGTGTCCATGACATCACCTATTAGGTTTACACATGACCGTTTTTAGGGTGTCGATTTGGGGAATCTGCACCCAAATCAATCATTCCGGACTCTTACTGTTATTGTGTTTCTCTCAGGAGTGTTTCCTGTCCACTAGTCTGTATTCTTTAAACAATAACTATCAAAGTCAGTATGCAGACAGGCAAGGCATTCAATTGCTGATGACATCATCATTGTCTGCTACAGAACAGATAGGTATCATGCATGCAGTTTAAGTACAGTGGTGTGAACACATCACAGAAACCAAAGACATGCCCATTGAAAAGACCATCACCTCATTCATTCAAGACCATTCCAAAGATCAGGACATTTTATGTCATATTTTGGGACAAATATCTAAGGAAGGAACTTAAAGTTTAGTTAAACATGTTCTTGTGTTCCACACTTCAAAATAATTTATTCATTACATATTCATGTTTTCAATTATGGAGGAGCAATATTTTAGAATAAACTTGAAAAAATTCAAGCTGTAAATATAAGAGAAAACTAAATTGGAATTCCTGACATATACTTAAGTGTACATGGTTATTTATGTGCATTAAAGTGAAAAGCAGGTTTACAAATTGTCAATTGTCAATACAAAAAGGCTGTAGCCTAATAAGAAAACGTAATTGTGTAATGAATTAAGATTTTGGAATTAACAGTATTTACACACAAGGGACACATATGCTAGTTCTATCGTGATATAAATCACGATAGAGGTTTTTACTGCAATGCTTGCTAGAAGCGCTGCTGCTGAGTCCTGTCTACAGCAGTGCCCCTGGTAGTAAATCTCTCTCTCTTCCTTTCGCATCCTCTCTCTCTCTCTCTCTCTCTCTCTCTCTCTCTCTCTCTCTCTCTCTCTCTCTCACACACACGCACACACTCACCATGATTTCCTCTCTCACATGTACACTAATATAGAGTGGTGCAGGAGGGTAGGTTTAGTACAACTTGTAATAGGACATTACAGGAGAGCACAAGGAAACGCACTCACCGAGCTAGTGTGAGGCAGGCAGCAGAGGAAAACGGAAAGGAAGTGAGACACACTTCTCTAGCCGGTTCAGGGAGCCGCATACATAGCACTGCGTGACAAACAAAAAAAAACCATTACCTAGCAAAACTGCTGATCCAGCTGAAGGTAGGAAGCCATCATCCGTTGTATATTTTACGCAGTTATAGTATCTACATACAGGCAGCACATATTTATAATTATGTTATATTGTCTTGTTACTTGTATGCTGGTGTTACATTGCAATTGTTTTTGCCTAGCAGGGCTTTAACCTTGGTTTTGATGAGCTGTGTCATTGCAGCTCTAACACTGCTCTATTGCTGCAGTCTCACTCTCTCTCTTGCCATCTCATCTTGCTTTGAGCCTCCATCTCTTGGCTTTTCTGTTAAATATCTCTCCCCAGTATACCTCTTATTACTGGCTTTTTCAATGCTGCCTCTCTGTCTTATAGTCTGGTGTTTTACTGAACTATATTGATGCCAGCACAAACTGAATGTTTACCATGAATTGTGTATGCTACATTTGTATATCCTTTATGCTACAATATATATCACACATTTAAATTAGATCTAAATATTTGAAATTGATTTCAAGCTCATCAAACTTACGTGGTTCATTTTAATTCAACTCGAAAGACATCGGGCACTACGTTGCAAAGTAGGTGATAAGTGCATTGCAAGGCCTGTGTATTATGTACCTACCGGTCTCATCAACTGTCAACTGATATAAGGGAGCTAAGGATGATATCTTTGCAGCCAAGGAGTTGTATGGACATGTTAGTCCATGGGCCAGACCAGATTTTGTAACCACTCAAGGTGGCTAAATAGTGTCATCTTTTGAAAAGATATACATCTGTAGATTAATTTTGGAATAATAACCATTGCTGAGAGGCAGCTTTGTCAGAGTAATCAGGTTTTTGAAGTGTATATGTCTAGGTCAGTATTCACATACCATCACATACCAAAAGGGTTCTTCAAGCCGTGGCCAACAGTTCTGATTGTAATGTAATCAAAGGAATCAAACAAGTAAACATTTGACAGTGATAGGGGTCCAGATTGTAAAAATTAAATAAATGAAAAGAGACTTTTGCCGAAATGTGTTTTGATCATATCTGGCATTAGCATCGCGGTTAGTGGTCAATTGATGCTACCTCAATTACATTTAGCATACATGGGGAATAACATGTTATGTTATGTTATAATACATAATAAACCAGACGTTAGTTTAAGCCTGTAACATGTACGATTATTTGTTTAAAACATTCAAAAATTGCACAATACCCACAGCACAGCAGTCCTCCAAAATAAAAGCCAGGCTTAATCACCCAAATTGACAATTGAAGCTCAGCTGATTAATCCACAACTGTACACTAACAATGTAATGATATATATAACAATAAAGAACGACAGTCCAGTTTCATACTGCTTCTGTTGTTTATTTTATAAAAAAAATGTTACAGTTGGCCTGCTTTTCCTCCGCCATTGTCGTCCGTCGTCTGGTCCGTTGGCTGCAGTGGTCTGTGGGGCGAAAGGGGTTTGTAAGCGTTAGTGGCCGGCTGGCTAGCTAGCTTACCCCGCAGGCTCTTATGGAGCTTCTCGACTCCGAAAACGATGACGCACATTTTCGATTTTCCATAAATTCTCGTAAAACTGCCAATATTCAAAATCTACACAATTGATTCCTCGCCCTAAAAATTATCATAAGTAAATTTAGTGATCAAATAGCATACGTAAATTTTTTAATCGTACACTTGTTGGTCTGCTCTGCTGCTCGCCGCTCCTCGCTTGAATGCGAAATGAATGCTGAATGTCTGTGCTGCCAAGTTCACACAAGTTACCAACTAGTGCATCCTCGGTAAATGGGCGTGTCGAGAACACCTGTAATTGTAACCGTTCTTTGCGAAATGCATACTTGTGTCAGTACAGACAGTACTTGGTACTTGGACAGTACAATGGACGCGGGACAGTGCTTGGTATTTGGACAGTACAATGGATGCTTGTTTTAAGAGAGGATGTCCATGGGGATACGCCGTTACCCAAATGTATACAGAACATCTTGGAAGGAATATAAAGACACACAAAGGGTGTGGAACTCCTGGGGAGAAAACGAGCAATCGCTTTGGAAAGATGAAAATGGCACTTAATTTCCTAATGCGCATTCTTCTTCTTCTTGATTTTTATGTTATTTGGCAAACAACGTTATGGTGTATTACCGCCGCCAACTGGTATGGAGTTAGGATCGGGAAACGCGCAAGGGTGGAAGCCAGACTGATGCAGACCCTCAATTGTAGTATGAATGTGCGCATCCCGCGCGACCAGTACATTTCCGGCCACGGACGCGCAACGCGGAAAGTATATCCGAGCCTTAACGCTCATACACAATGACGGTACAAGTATCACAAAGTTGCCGTGGGTTGCCATGGGTCGTACTTTGTGGGTCGAGTTTCCTAGAACTCTCAGCCCAAATTTTTTTTTTTATAAAATCGTAATTGAATTCCAGCTGAAACAGTGGGTTCACTTGCTGTTTTAGGTTTAAATACTTCAACACCGCTTTCATGACTACAGGTAGCTCTCATGCTCATGCGACTAATTGGCTACTACTGCTGTTATCACGTGACCCACTGTGCGTATCGGATCATATTTTTTTCTCCCCTTCGATATCAAATCCAGCATTCTTGGCCAGTATCTGCCCGATACCCACAATTGGATCGGGACATCCCTATAATTTAGAGAAAACAAGTAAAACGTTTTTGCCAGTTTCTGCCAATGATGAAGGGTGGTCTCGATGCTGGCCTCTGGTGGTAGTGGTAAGATTCAACACAAATTGGTTTATTCAAAGATACAAGGTAAACAGACATGCACTCTGGAGCTGCTTCATGAAGCATCTGTAGGACAAAGGAAATTCTATAGTATGTATTGGTAAGGATTGCATGGTAAAGACGCCTATAGGGTCTGATTTATGTCAGACACTTAAAGGAGACAGTTTAACGGTCGGTTGAGTTGAGTCTAACCTTATATGGTGTTGTGTTGTGACCAGAAACTGGTGTTAGCTCTAATACTGTGTTAGGTCCAATGCAGTAATAATGTATGCTTTAATACTGTGTGGTCTAATAGTGCGTTTGCCGACGACGTCACGACAAAGTGACACACCGGCGGCTTGGTCTGTGTGGAGCTCCGAATGGCCAGCGGTTAATATTGACAGCCGTGTCCGAGAACCGCATTATTTTACGAATCCATACTTAATAGTTAAAAAACAATTGTTCGTTTTAAAGAGCGAGTGAACCCAACACCATTTTATTTTAATGTGGTTATACGTCTTATATGATCATCAACATAGTAATCTATGACATTGTATCACTGTTACTAAAATAACATCGTGATTTAGAAAACAAAGGGGTAAAATCCCATGTTTTAACGATTCTCCCCCTAAACACCATGTGAACTGCTGCGAACGCAGGGGGCGTTCTTTTCGAGGTGAAGGAGATTGCGCGGGAGAGAAATCCTCCATCTCAAAAGACTCCTCTGTAGACACAGAGTGCCTAGAAGACTCTGTGTGCCCATGCCATTGCTCATTATGATACCGCTGATACGATATTGCTCAACGACGAGTTCACAAAGTTGCCGTGGGCCGTTACCATGGGGATAACAACTCAGTCCCAATGAAACCCTCCCCCCTCCTTCTCGCGAATGATAGAACTAAACCCAAAACGCTTTTTTTTCTTTGTTTTAATTCCAGCTTAATTGGGTTCACTGGCTCTTTAAAGACATTCTGAGATATTCTTGATGTTGACTGCTTGTACGTCAAGGGTTTTATTACACATATTATACTATATTACATTATTTCACAGTCCTCATTGATAAAAAAATAAGTTAGACTTTGCTACTCATTCAATAGATATTAGGGTGGCCGCTACTGACAGTCCATAGTAAACATATATTAACCTCTGTGAGCACAGAAAGGTTATGGAAAATGTCCTGGAAAGTGATGAGCTAAAAAGAGTGGGAGCGAAAAAGAAAGCCTTCATTTCATTTATTTACAATGTGCATGTGCAAATCCATGACAACTATAATGGACTCATCTCATACGATGTCTGGCAGAACATAATCCACAATTCACTTTATTAGAGTTCTACATTTGTGGCAATAAAATCCATTTTGCTGTCAGTCTTCACTTCCATCACACACGTTGGGGTCATATTATATTGTTTGGTAGTTTTGTAGATATTTAGTACACCGCTTAATAGGTAACGACTCACATTTTTGTTCATTTGAGGCACTGCGCAATATGCAGCATAGGCAAAATGTAACAGCCTAAGGGGTATATTATATACAGTATATATATGTATATATATATTTTTTTTTTAATATGTATTCATTTTGTGTGTAGTAATCCCACTCATTTAAATTCTCAACGTCATATGACTTCGTAAGAATAACAATCAACATGAAGGCTTAAAATATGTATTTATTTTTTAAATAATTAGGCTGCACTCTTTTACACTCACAAATATAACAATACAGCCTATAACGGGATCAACAGTGCCAACGGTGCCATGAACAAGCTATGATATAGTCAAATTATCAGTCAAATTAAAGTAACACACTATTGGGACGTCTTTGACAGCAACAGAGGTACTTATAACATTAGCTAGAAAAAAATATTAAATAGAACACAATAAGATGTAGAAAATAAGAGGTAGAACATAACATAATGTGCCAGTCGTGGAATATTATGTGCAAAAGTCAAATTAAAACAAACAGAAAACCACGTATTTGACTGTCTGACAGCAATAACAACAACATACAATAGCAGCAATATTTTTCAAAAGGGCATTACTACCACAGTCTCTGTGGTGCAGGCAATGCTTGTTCTGGCTTTCACAAGTTGTACTGGTACTTAGCCAGGTTATGTTTAATGCCCCCCTCTAAGGCAGATTTGCATTTAAGAAAACAAGCTCCCGGACCTTAGAGGGGCTGAGCCTGTTTCTCCTGTCTGTGATTATTTTTCCTTTCTTTGAGAAGACTCTCAGGGCACAGATGTGGCCACAATGCAGAGTCTGGCCTTCATCACTTCGCAGAGGCCTTTGTAGACTTGTGCGATCCTCTTCCACCATGCCAGGGGGTCTGCTATACGTGGTGAGAGTGGCTCTGCAAGGTAGGCCCTCATTTCAATCATGGCCTCTGATGTGGTATTCTGTGTAGTGGTGGAAGCTGGCCTCATGCTTGCCAAGCTCTCATCAAAAGCCTCCCAAAACATGGCCCCTGCTCCTGCAGCATCACCAGTATCTGACGCCTCCTCTCCCTGCCTGCATGTGGGGGGAACTCCTGCTGCAACTGCAGTGATCCTCTTCACCGCCTTGTCTGCAGCCTTGTCATTCACAAAGGCATGCTTCTTTAACCTCGGGTCCAAGCAGGTAGTATCGGCAAGTTTATCTACTTGCTCCACTCTGCTAAATCGCTTGGTTATTTTAGCCAACAGGGCGTCCGCCAGTTTTCAAACTGGTTCATGTTGGGAAGGGTTCCTTTGCTTCTGGGAAACAAGTCCCTTTGCCATCAATATGACTTTAGAGGCAGTAACAAACCTCTGAAATTTGACAATTATTAAAATGTTGTTTCTTAACACATATTACAGTTACAAGAGTGTACTATAACAAAGTAACTGTCAGTTGATATACTGTATTTTTAAATAATAAGGTTAGAAAAAACAGTATTCCAAATGCAGGACAATTAGGGTTAGCAATATGAACTTAATATAAATGTTTATCACTTATTCTTACATACCTCTCAGCACTCACTTTTCTGGTGACCTCGAAGGGCTTCAAAATGTCACATGTTTCCCCAACAGAGTGGAACTGTGCCATGGTAGCGATGGGGGATCTTTGACTTTGACTAGATTCCATCTAGTAGCCACATCCTGCTTCAAGCGTAATTGGTCCTGTCCCATCTGTTGCTGAGTGGCGTTTAGCTTGTCTGAGGCAACTGAGCTTCTGTGGACATATTCCACAACAGCTTTTATCTTTTATCTTTTACCTCCTTTAAGGCAGCTCTCACAATCAGATTAAGCACATGTGCAAAGCATGGCGTGTGGTCCCAGTGGAGGTGGTCTCTCAGGGCTGCCACAATGTTACTGGCATTGTCTGTAATGCAGGCTACCACTTTGTTATGCACATCCCATTCAGTGGTAACCCTGGCCAGTTCCCTTGCCAGGTAAGCAGCGGTGTGTCTGTCTGTTAAGACAAAATAATCTAGGAGGAGGGAGGTCAGTTGAAAGTCCTCAATGAAATGACAGGTCACTGACTTGTAACTTGTGGTAGTTACAGAGGTCCAGCAGTCTGTTGCCAGACAGACAGCAGAGGCACACTTCATTTTGTTAACTAGCTCACTCCTGAGCTGACCATACAACCTGGGTAGCAGCATTTCTGAAAGTGTCTTTCTACTTGGCAGATTGTATGATGGGTCCAATGCCTTTGAATAATTCCTAAAGCCCCTGTCCTCCACAATGGAGAAGGGCTGTAAATCTGAGGCTATCATTTTCACAAGTGCTTCATCGCATTTGGTCTGCCTCAATGGATCCATCAGCCGGGTTACAAAACTCCCCATTGAGATCTGTGGCTGCCGGGGCCTAACTGCTGGGGTGGTAATGGTGGCTGCTGATGAAGTGGATGCAGTTGTTGATGTAGTAGCCTCAGTAGTAGATCCAGATCCAGTAGTGCTTCTGGTGGCCTTTGTTCTTCTAACCCTTTGTTCTTCTAACTTGTGCTAATAGCACAGTTGGGTGTTTAAGGTTAAGGTGTCTCCTCATATTTGATGTACTTCCTCCTTGATAAGAGTAATTACTCTCGCATTTTGCCTTAGAAGCTGCCATTTCTTCAAAGTGAGTCCAAATATCACTCCTCTTCCTTGTTTGGCTCATTCTCTTGACCTCTTCAAGTCCCTATGCCTGAGACTGCTTGCAGATCTCAGGAGGTGTTGGGGGATGGGTGGGGGGAGTGTCACTGTCCCAATGAGGACAACATTAAGTGACAGGAGCACTTGAGAACTATCTACATTCAAATTTTTGTAATGTATTGATATGGTTTGTAAATAAACAATTTCTGTTGGATGTAAATCTTTGAATAAACCATCATAGTATTATGTTAATGTTAATGTTAATGTTAATAAATATTGATTTATTAACCCAAACTGCATAATATTGGCTAAACAACGTTTGGAATACTGTCGTTGGTGTGTAACCTGATCCCCTCTTTATTTTCACAATCAATCATCATAATTAGGTTTATTTTGTCACATGAAGAATCAATGCACCTGTGTCTGAGGTCCCTATAAAGTGATGAGCATGCGCAAAACCAAGAACGAAATGAACGATCAACTTGCAGATATGGATCGTACGTACCGGATAATAGAAGTAATGCGCATGTGCAAATCCAAGAACGAAGAAACGAATGAACGAAATTAACGATCCACTCGCAGATACGGATCATACGTACCGGATCATAGAGGTAATGCGCATGTGCAAATCCAAGAACGAATGAACAAAATGAACGATCCACTTGTAGATACTGATCGTTTGTACCGGATTATAGAAGTAATGTGCATGTGCAAATCCAAGAACGAATGAACGAAATGAACGATCCACTCGCAGATACCAATCATACGTACCGGATCGCACAAGAGATTCGTTCAAAAAGAACGAATCGTTCATGAATCGCACATCACTATTGTGTGTGGAACCTTCTGGAATCGTTAGGGAAACCAACAAAACATAAGAACTCAATCTAAATGCATTTTTAATGCTACATGAGTGGGGAAATGGAATGCAGAACAAAAAACGAATGCATTGAATTGTCATGGCTTCCAAAGATTCTAGAAGTCTAGAACTGATGGAGAACTAAATCTAATCTTTTGTGGTATCGTTGTTACGGGCTCGGTATGACTCTAAATGAGTGGTAAATGTTCAACACGTGGTTTATTCAGAGACACAAGGTAAATGAGCTTGCACTCTGGAGGTGGTTCATGAAGCATCTCCTGAACACAGGTAAGAATTCAGTTTATATTGGAAATGGGCGGAATGGTAAATAAGCCACGCCTACAGGTTCTAATTATTCTAATTACCCAGGTAACCCTTCGGTCTATCTTGGCTTAGGCGGAAATGGCAAAGAGGCCATGTTTGTAGTGTGACTTATCTCAAACCCGTAAAGCTGTATATGGTGTTGTGTTGACCACTCTATGTGTAGAATAAGCTATTCAGGACTGGCGTTAGCCCTACAAATGTGTCATCCAATGAGGTACTGATGTTAGCTTGAAACATGTGGTTTAGATAAAGCATAGACTAAATTAATTTATATCAGAACCCAACTCACCAATATGGCCGCTAGTTGAATAAAGTCTATTGAATACACACTTCATGTCCTGCATATTTTTCAATCATGCTCAAGCATAGCCTACTTGCATTGATGTTGAACCAATGTTGAACTCAATCAAGAAATGTTTTAAACGCCTTAATACTTGGATTTCACAGTTTAAGTGGATTAACAAACCACCAAGAATTAAACTTTTCTGTATTACACAAAGCTCTAATGGAAGGTGGACTCAATGCTCCTGATTTTAAAATATTCGATCGGGCTGCTCAGGCAAGGACCAATTGGATGTATATCAAAATCTGTATCTCTAAAAGCAGTTTAATAATGTTTTTTTTTGTTAATCCATCTATAAATTTACTATTTTAATTGTCGATTTAGTATTTTTTTTCCTCAACTTTTCCTCAAATGCTCCATATAAAGTATATTTAATAATTTATTTGAATTAATCTTTAAAAGGATACATTAAACATTATTTATTTCTTTCAGTGGCACAATTCGTCCTCCATAGAATATGATATCACAAATGTTTAATCATAACAGTATTAAAAGGTAAATTACACAGATTAACATATTATGGTATCCTCGATTGGTGTCCTTATACAAACCACAATGAACTCATTTAAGGTGAAATATTCTGATTATTTGCAAACTAATAAGAAACATTCATATCTGTAAGATATCTTTGTCTCCAAACGGGCTAGAGCATGGGCTTTAACTTCGAAGGTTAGCTTTAGATGTATAATCTCTGTCTCTTGAACAACAAATGTGACCTTTACAGAATGTACTATCCATGGTCAAATTATTATTCTCAGCTATTTTGTTTATCACCTTCCCTGCTTTTAAGATGTGTCCAACACATCAAAAACTGCTTAGGGTCATCCCGACCTATCAGGGTTAGGGTTAGCATGCACTCATCTCAGAGAAGTGCTCTACTGCAGATTTATTATACAGTTTATGGTTTCCAATTTTATTTTTAGCTCTAAAACAATTACAGCGGTCCGGACCTCGTTGACCTCATAGCTGGCTACGGGCATGGTAATAACTATATATTTAAAAAAAGATATTTGGAATGAATGAGGCAGCGTAGCTAAAACACAAGGCCAATGGAAAAACATCTGTGTGGGAACATAGTGAGAGGCTAGAATTTTTCGCTACTAATTTAATTCACTGATAACTGTACAGTACTGTACTGTACTGATACAAACATGTTGTATAACACTTGCATGACCACAAGATGGAGCTAGAGTGTATCAATGATGTAATCATTTAGCTGTGTAACGGATGCAGGACCACAAGGTAGAGCAAGAGTGTAAACTCCACCAAAGGAGGGGTCAGAAGTAGAATAAAAGGAGAGTGCTTTGTTTTTTAGTTGCTCCATGGACAAGCTTAGTTTATTGTACTTTGCTGAACTTTCAGTAAACCTAGCCTCCTTGAATTTTCTTCTTGTCTGTGCTTATTTAATTATAAGTGTATTCCTTATAGTAAAACAAGTGACCTTTTATTATAAGAACAGGGCCCATCTGAAGATTTTCCCTCACATGACGGACCACCAGAAAAGGAAAAAAAACACTAACTGTTGTCTATTCATGTTTACTAGTGAAGTGTCCGTTCAAAACGTGCCTGTTCTGAATGGGCGGATTGCTTGGCCTTTCTCGTATTGTTCCTTGTAGCTTTCCAAACAACTTCACACCCGACACTGCACTTCCTTGGGTCCTCGGCAATACACCCGCCAGTGCTAGGCCTGTTCAGAACAGGCTGTGTACAGGCCCAGTACACACAAACACACATACTTAATATATACTTAATATAAACACAACAGAAAATTTGTGTTTTTATGTATTTTTAAGTTGTGCTTGATGTCCCTGTTTTAACTGTCTTTATGTCATGAGCGCATACTGAGGCAAATTCCAAATCACTAAGGTGGCATGGCAATAAATCTTGAATCTTGAATCTTGAATCGAGACACTAGAAATTTAAATATGTCATGAATTCTATGAGAAGTAGTAGCAGTGCAAGAGTAAAATGTCCTACCTTAATGTGTCAGAAGTTTTCTGAACAGCTCACTCGTCTCTGCAACCTTATCTATGATCACATCTGTATCCAAAGCATCCAAAGGATGTCTTTCTCAGTGGCCATCAGCATGAATGCCTCAAGGTGCTCCTGGCTGAGAGCGGTCCTGAGTCGACTTTTTATGTATTTCAATGTGGAGAAAATCCTCACAAGCTACTTAGGTAACTGAGAGGGTGAGCAAGAACTTGTGTCCAAGGCCTATGATGTGATAAGCATCCGTTAACATGTTGTACCTCAGTAGTATTTGGTAACAACAAACTGCACTGTCTTTACAGGATGAACAGCTTTTGCTTATCATCTCCACTTTACTTCCATCAGGTCCATCCTCAGAGTCACTTTTTTCATCCTCTCCCACTGTCCTGCCAGATTCTTAAGCTCACCCTGCAGGTTCTCAACTGTTGCCCTGCTGTCAAATTTCAACAAGCATTTTCTGAGCTCTTAAACGGCTGACTTGGGTAGAGAACTGGATTCCACCTCTGGGAAGTCTCTGGGGTCCAGAAGAGCAAGGTCTGCATATGTGCAATGAGTGAGAAAATAGTCACTGAGAGCATCCACCGGATGCTCTCAGTGACTGTGTCCATGACTTGATTGTGGACAACTGTGGAGGCCCTCTCGGCATCTGTCAAAGCTTCATCTTCAGCCTTCTCACCTGGCATGGTTTTCTTCTTTCTTGGTCTTTTCTTTGGCAAAGTGGCCTCTTCCATCTCTGCCACCTCTTCCTGATCCTGCTCCAATTTGTGATTGGCCCACTGGAAAAATGTATCTGCTGCTTGCTTGACAGACTTGAAGTCTCTTGCTATCCCTTTGAGACTATTGTGTACTTCCACAACCATTCTGTGAGCTGACAAAATGTCCATGCCATTCATCTGCAAGTACTTAACAGAGGGCCTGTTTTCTCAAATATACTGAGAAACATTTGAGCCGTTAGCATTGTCTCATATCTGAGCAGGGCGTCAGTGAAGGCTCTTGACTTGACACGGACAGTGGCTTTGAAGTTTTCTTGGTTTTGGATTACTGATTGTGAGCACCTAATACCTAAATTGAACCAGACAGTTTTAATTGTTTAGCGTTAAAACAATTCTGGTGTCTTGAATTGGACAGAAAAGTTAACATTAGCAGGCCAAGTGGGAGTAGCTCACTTTGGTAAACTACAGTGTTCTGAAGATGGATTACTAAAACACATCCTGCATACTTCGCCCTGTGAGTTCTTACCATGTTGTTTCATGCAGGCTATATAAACATGGACAACCCGGTGAAAAACATATTACTTAATTACAAGGTTGGAATTTAAATTAAAAAAAGGATTGTACCAATCGCAAAAGTGATTTATTTTACAGCCGAATGGTGCGAGGAATTGTGGGACGGCATTATCTCCTTTCCTTTCTTAAAGGATGGTCCAGTGTACCCTATGTAAAGGAGATAACAAAGGAAGCATTTCAGCAAATTTCATTTGTATTTAGAGAAATCGAACATCTATTTTCGTGGCTCCTAAGCATAAAATACTTTTCAACCGAAGCCCAGGGTCCTAGAAATGCGGTCCTAGGAGCGCGGTCCTGAAACTGCAGCCTCCGCTCTTGCAGGAAATCGCTAGCTCCGCGAGTGTTCACCATTGTTCAACATTGCGCAAGCAGGGAGTGCAAATATACAATTATCTGGACTGCCACATATGCGGTACATCAAAAGTTGAATCTGTGACGGCCATTTGCAAGTTGCTGCATGTCGTTTACCTCCAGCTCTTTCCCCTCTTCCTTCATCCTACCTAGGATCTGTCCTGGCTTTTCTTCATCTTCAATGTCTCCCTCCATGTAATTGTTAAGCCCTATGTGGGAAATACTGCTCATGAGGCACCAGTTTCAAACCCGATGTATAGTGAATATAATACTGCTCATGAGGAAGCAGCTTGAATCCCCATTCATAGGGCATAGCCTATTGCTAATGAGAAGGCAGTCTGAATTCCCATGTATAGTGAATAGCTTACTGCTCATGAGGAAGTAGCTTAATTCCTCAATTGCAGTATTGGGTTGCTGGTCCATTATTTATGACATGGAAAGTGTCAATGTAGTAGCAAAAACGTAAGTAAATAATTTGTAACTAAATAATTTGTTTAAACACTCAATAAAAACAATACAATCAAATAATTATTCTGTGTGTAGGAAAATGTAGATCATATCGACATGGTGTGACAAAGGGATAATATGCTGTGACAAGAAAAAACAAACATATTTATTTATATATATGGGTGGTTGACATGACATCGTCTTTGCATAGGATGTTATGCATATGACCTAATAACTGCTTATTTTGTCTTTCATCTGAAACTACCATTGAATATATGTTGAGTGAAGAAGAAGGGTGT
>OOFG01059985.1:0-17890 GCA_900323295.1 Molva molva
ACACTCATGCTCTGCCAGGGGGTTATCTTGGGCCCAGGTCAACGGTGTAAAAGTAGCCCAGTTATTATTTTTTTTACACACAGAACAAGCGAAACAGGGGAAGGTTGGGAGTCCCTACTGCAGTACTGGATGAGAACACCGTACCTTGCAATCTCCTCTCTCAGCTTCCGGTACTCTGTCTTCTTTGCCTCTGGCAGGGCCTCAGGAGTTTTGAGTGGGTTGTTCTCTTTCTCTGAGGCCGCCGCTTTTGGCTTCGCCGCCTAGAAGATGACAGAGGACATCCACAAATCACTATGACTGCAGCTGCACTTAGAATGGGGCGGGCGGGCACTTTCCTTTTAAAAAAACACTAATTTGCCAATCCAATCCTCAACCACGCTGAGGATTTCCCCAACAAGGTGATTCTCCACGTAGGTTGAAATTGATAACTGACAACGCCACCCACCTCGACAGTCCTCCTGGCCTCCTTGATCATCAGGTCCAGGCACCCAAAGGTGGGCAGCGTGGAGCTGCAGGCTTCCGTCTCAGATTCGCTGTCGTCGGAGTCGTGGAGCTGCACCACCACCGGCCTGTGTCTGGGGAGCTGAAGAGGGGGGACGGGGACACACCAGTGAGCAGACGCAAAGGCACTGGTTACCTGTCGCACTAGTGGAACACAGGGCTTTGACTCTTGCCAAGTATCGTCCTTTTTGTTGCCCAGTGTTTATATTCTGCTCACCCCTTCTAAATGTATAAAATAAATCAAATATTACGAATAACTAGGGCGGCAACTAATGATTATTTTAGTTGTCGATTAATCTAAAGATACTTTTTCAGATTCATCAATTACTCATTTTGTCTTTCAAATGTCATAAATAATAGCAAGTTCCCACAAATGCGAGTCCAAAGTGATGTCTTAAATGGGATGGCTTTATCTGACAAGCAGCCCAAACTTTTTGAAGTATTACTTTTATAATAACCCATGAACCAAATATTAGAATTGAACTGCAACATTAAGCAGCAAATGTTTGTTATTTGTACTTGATTAATGACTTAAAATATTAATAGATATCAAAATTTGATTTGATTCATTTCTATCCATCGACTTATCGATTGATCCTTTGCAGCCCTACAAATAACCCACCAACCATTTCTCTCCATTAAAAATAAAACCAATTTTGTTTAAATTGATTTGGTTTTCATTTGCCATAATGCTCAAATGATAATGCTCGTCTTCATCTGGTAATATGCATTGGTCTGTAATCAACACAGAGTTTCGTACCACAAGAGGGGGCCTGGGGACGTGGTGGCCTCTGCTGAACTTGGGCGCCCGCGCCTGGGGCACAGTGTTCAGGTTAACCATGCTCAGGTTGCCCCTGGGTGCCAGCTGGACTCCAACGGGGACCAGAGGTTTAGGAGAAGGAGGGTCACTATCGGGGCTCTCCTCCTGGATAGGGAGAGCGAGAGAGAGAGAAATAGTACAAGGACACATTAGACATTTGGAGGTGTGACCTAGGGGTAAAAAGAAATAAGAAAAAAAGGCTGATTTGGTTCCAATGGCTATGCAGAGTCCTTGATCAAGTCACCTATAACTAAAGCTGGTAAGAGAGCTGCTGAAAGGGAACACTGGCAACATCACGTATCGGACAGAGAGAAAGAGAGAGCGTCATACCCCCAGCGTAGGGACCCTCTTGTTGGCCATGGACATCAAACATGTCTCCCGGAGCAGCATCTCCTCCTCTTCCTCCTCATCCGCAAACGGAGGTTTGGGAGGCAGCGACTCCTCTGGAGGGGGAGGCGGGGGAGGAACACCGGGTAGCATGTGGGGGAGGAACTGCGGCACCAAGTTCTACATATAAGCGGAGAGAGGAGAAAGATGAAGAGGGCCGCACACCAGTAGCATCACACCGGGTTCACACTCCACCTTATGGTTTTGAGACTGTTCAGTAGCTTCCTTGTGACGTATAATAATCAAATATTAGTTCCATGAGAAGGCCTTAGAATTATAGAAAATAAACATTATCACAGTCATTTCGGAGACGGAAGGCCCTGACAAAAGCAGACTGAACCATTATGAGCATTGGGGTCGTACCATTCCGAAGTGGGCGGAGTCTGCGGGGTAGCAGGACAAGTAAGACAGGGCAGTAGGGTACTCTGTAGACAAGTGGTTGTGCGCCGGTGAAGAGGCTGTCGAGAGACATGTACAAAACAATTCAGGACTTGAATACATCCAGTCACCACGTCAGAATTGCACCATACACTTGGACTTCAAAATAACTCACCTGGTGATCCAGTCTCACTGTCGGTGTCCATGGCAACCTCGTCATAGTTATCGTACTGGTAGAGGTTACCCGAGGAATCCAGGCCTTGCTTACTCATCGACTTCCTGTGTTCCCTGTCTTTCGACTGAAGAAACAAGGCAGAGCCCATCTTAGTACAGGTCGCGTTTATCATGCTTTACTACACCTGCATACAGAGGCCCTCATTGTAGCGGCCCTTCATACCAATTGCATTATTGTATATGGTGGCAAGTCATTGGAGAAGTCGGCGCCATCAGGCGGTCTTACTTTACTGCGGTCCTGGGCCTTGCCCCCAACCAGCTTCATGAAGCGGTTGTACTGCTCGTCCTGGTTGGACAAGTCGCGGATCTTGCGGATCTCCTCCTCGCGCTTGCTGCGCTCCTCGTCCTCCAGCCGCCGCTTCTCCTCCTCGCTCTGCTGCTGCAGCTTCCACGTGCGCAGCTGCTGCTTGCGGGCAGCCTGCTTGGCTGACGAACCTGGGAGGGAGGGAGGCATGGTGGTCAGCTGTGGATATGTGCGGTCGGACCCAATGTCGGAAATCACAAAATTTATGGAAAGAGAATGGAAGACCGATAGATGGAAAGTCTGACTTCAACAGAATCCGTTAAAATGAATAGGCAGAATTTTTACAATTCTAAATAATCTATTCCAATATTCTGATATATTCCTCATACAATACAACTATTTTTTAATCATGACTGTACTATGACAGTAATAGCACATTTGTTTTTTTACAGAGGAAAGGTCAGGACCCACCTAGGCTGATCATCTTCTTGGCCAAGGGAGCCTTGGCTGGGGTTCTGCTTCTCTCCGCGGCCAACTTGGAGACAGGCTTGGCTCGCTCTCTCTCTGCGAGATTCGCTCTGCCCCTGTCCCTCTCTACGGGTCTAGCGGGAGGCCTGAGTGCGGGCTTGGCAGCAGGCCTGCCAGGGGTCCTGGCTGCAGGCCTGGTGGCAGCGGTCCTTGCTGCAGACCGGGCCCTCTCCCTGGCCCTTTCCAGGGGCATGACCCTCGTCCTGGCCCTCTCAGCTGCTGCTGCAGTGGAGGCAGACCTGGTAGTGACTCTGGGCCTTCCGAGGGTGGTATTCGCTGGGATCACCCCTGAACTCTTGTCCTGCGAGTGGGAATGTCACCAAATTACATTATTATTATTATGGCTCCTGGGAGTATGTAATTACTATTATAATCCTCATCAACATCATCGCTACCTGGGAAGCCTTGGTGATGCGCTCCTTGCTCTCCTTCATCACCTGCTGCTCTTTCTGGTGCCATTTCTTACTGGCCGACTGCAACGCAAGGAGCCTGAGCTGCATTTCAGACAGCTCCTCCTCCTCCACCCTCCTGGGAAGACCGGGCTGCGGGACACAACAGGCACGGGTCGTTGGTTACGATTGACTTTATTACATATTCATTACCATGAACATTCTTTGATTTTTAACATCAAATAACTCAAAACTAATGCACATTATATAGTCAGAGACATGATTATTTATATTTGCATGTGTAAGCTGCATGTATATATGGTTAAGTTATGACACGTATGTACCTTATCAGGGGAAGTCACTGAGTCTTCACTTGACGTGGATAACTCTCTGCTGAAGTTTGGATTTTTTTCCGGGTCTCCGTGCTCCTCTTCCTCTGCACAGCAGAAACATTCATCCAGCACAATAAGTTCTTCTCCAGGCAGCATTGCTTCTGCATGGTTGGGGCCTTCTCCATTTCCTGCGAGGACAAACAAATGCAATGACCTCACCTGTTGATTAATCACTGAAAAACAGATCAAAAGCTAGATCTCAGTTGTTCAGCTTTATCTTTTTTAAGTAGCTGCTGAATCTCTTAACTTTAAAGACATCTTGTACGAAAGCATTTGCAGAGATGTTAGGCCTACCAGGGTAAAAGATGATTTCCCAATTTGGAGATAAAAGACTAATCTTATCCTGCTATTTCACAGTCTGATTTAACTAGAGCCCAATTAATCTTTTGGGAAGGAACTCTAGATACATTTTCTGTGGCAAGTCGTCAGACAGTCGAGGACAACATGTTCAGATAAACAGCCACTGTGACCAACAGACAATAGGACACCGGTGTGGTGAGATGGTAACAAACCTCTGAGACAAGCAGGGACTGTAACCACGTCGTCCTCCTGGCCGTCCTTCACAACGGCCTGCTGAGCTTGCCCCTGTTCCACATCCTGTCCACCACCATTTTCCTCTTCTAGCTTCTTCTTCAGTGCGTCCAATTCAAGAGGAGTGAGCAGCTTTTGGCGCAAGGGTTTGAGATTGAAAGCCTGGAATACTTTTTTCTCAGTCCTCTGTGGGTCGGACGCTTCCTCTGTGGCACTGTGACTCTGAATACTGACAGGTTCTGCTTCGGTTCTTTGTACTGTAACATTGGCAAGAGTCTCTGGCGGCGGCTGGTCTCTGGAGGGGGAATCGCTGGGCTCTAGGGCCTTGGATTCCTGCTTCCGGATGCATTCTAGCTCCAGCTGGATCTGCTTATACTTTGACAGCAGGTCCTCAAAGCTCTCGTCCACCACGTTTTCTGATTTCGCAACACTGTGCCCTGGTTTTCTCACCTGAATCCGCCCAGGCTGCTTTTCTGTGTCAACAAAATCGTCAAGGAACCTGACGACTCTGAGTTTGTGCTTGTATAATATACATATGTTAGGTTAGGGGTCGAGACCCTTTAGTACTGGAAGAGACTGTTTTTTATTTCCTAATTTATTTATAAAAACGTTGGTCTAACGTTTTTAAAGTTGGAGAATGTAAAAATAGGATACATATAAATAAAACAATGATCGGGAAAAAAACATTGACCCCTGTCTGAAACCCTGCTAGTGGTGGTTTTTTGGGACGACCAGACCTACTTTCACCCTAGTAACTAACCAACCATTAATCATACCCTTTATACATAATCTCAAGTACGACAAGGCACTTTAAGTTCAAAATGCAGATTCCCCTGGACACATATGTTATGAAAAGGATACGTTTTCTAGGAGGAGATTCCTTCTTGTTGAGGTGAAGCTCTCCAAGTCCGTAACGTTCAGATGGGGGTCTCAGATTGGCCGTATCGCGACCTGCCCCACCGCCTTCTCCCCAAATTCCTCGGCTCCAGTCATCGCGTCCCCCAGGCGGAACAGCCCTGTGCCTATACCTCCCCAAGGCGTTGTGACTTCGTTCCCAGAAGCTTGATCGTTGGTTCACGTCACTGTGCGGAGGACCAAGCCCCGGTGGGGGAGGTCGATCAGGCCCACATTGCTGTCGGTGGCTCGGGGGGAAGGGTCCGAGCAAAAGAGGTCCAAAGTCGAATGGTAATAAATGTCGAAAATCTGGTGGCGGGTGTGGCATTAGAGGCAACAAATTATGTGAATGTTGGTGGTTTTGTCTCCTAGAAGAATCAATGCTTGGCCTACCGCCGCCCAGCTCGACAGGCAAATTTTCCTCGGTGTCATCATCACAGATCTCTCCGTCTTCTAGCTCCCCTTCTTCCCTCGGAGATCGATTGCTTGAAGCCATTTTCTAACGAAATACGACTGTTCCTAGATATGTCCTGTCATCGGCGAGTCTGGTCGTTATTATGATATGGGGCTTATCGGTATCAAATTAACACAAATCTAGTCAACTATATCACTTGGTGACGGAACGCTAGCTTGCTTTAGCTACCCCCCTCGTTCTCCCTCTGTTCTTACCTCTCTAGCATCGCGATAGTTGACCAATACTGAAAGTAAGGGCGCGTCACTGTATACGTTAAACAAGTCGAAATACGCACACATTGTTGCTGAAGACATCGAGTTGTTTTTCATTTTAAAATGTAGATTATTTCTATATATACGTCACCTTTATGAGAGGTGAATATAGTACTTACAACAAACCGCTATAACGAAAATATACTATATTTATATATTATATTTTATATATATTTTATTGTAAATAAAATATGTATTGAACAGAACACAAATTTAATCAGGAAGTTTAAAGAGGCCCTGTTTTGAGGTTTTTGGTATTTCTCTCTACCTTCAATATATTTATGTTCAGTAAGCAATTTCTTATTTCTGCATTTCTTCTTTTCCATAGACCGGTATCACAATTTCCGTCACCAATATTTACAAACAAAAATATTTCGGAATAAAATCAAATACAGGTCAAATGTCGTTTTCTAAAGGTAACTTTCCAGTACATATTTCAAACACCCAGACTCAGTAAATAAATAACAAAAAAGAAAATACATTCACTTTGTGGCACACACGTCATCATTCACTGGGCTTGCGCATTCCCAAACACGGAAGCTGAGTTGTCACTGTTGTTTTGGAAGTTGACAGGCACGTGAGTAGTTGTCGTCATCGATGGTAGGCGACATGGCGGCTGATACTTCCCAGAAGGTAGTGAACATTGTTAAACGGTTTAATCGAGTGGCATTCCGTATAATGTCCGTGGTCTAGTTGTAACTTTGTCCCCGTGTGCAAATTGCGAGTTTGTGTACAAAATCCGTTCCGTCGTACTTGTCTATGTGTCCATATTAGCTCCATACACTGTAATAGCGAAGGTTAGCCAATAGCGAGCAGTAACGTTAGGTGCTAGCGTGACAACAATCCATCCTGGTGAACGCCACGATAGCACACGAGTGTTGTGGTGATCGTTATCCGCGGCGTGCCCGCGTCTCCAGTTTGATGGGTGTGAAGTGATGGAGTTAGGATCCTAACGTACATCGACTTTTTCCATACATGTAAAATGCATAGACAGGATCATTTGTCTATAGCTAACTTTAGCACCAGCTAACCGAAAATAAGGCAACAGGAAAGCGAAGTGCTTACAACTGAGCGATGACATTTATAAATTATATGATATATATATATATATATATATGTATATTACTAGTATTGGTTTTTACTTTTCCACTATGACATGTGGTATTAAAACCATATTGCATTCTTACCTTACCCAACGGTTGCTAACACAATTTCTTTACTTTGTATCAGGTTTTATTTGAACAGGATGGAGTTTTCATACATTCAAACAGTAATGATGACTGCATTGAACAAGATCTACTCGTTTCTGGGTCCATTCGAATCGTTGACAAGGTATTGTTTTCCAAATCCTGTAACCGAGCACAAATATCGACTCTGTCATTGTGCTGGTGGTAAACAGTGCCAGCGACAACTGTGCTAAGATAATTTGAATACTTTTAATTTTCCAGTTTCGTTTTTATTTTAAACAGTTGCCCTCTTCTAGCTCATATGGCAGATTTTTCTAGTTAAATGGTGGTATAAGTGCCACAGTTTCCAGGAATGTTGTGAAGCTGTGTTCCATCTGTTAAAATAATCCCCGTGTTATCCAGGATGGGGAGGTCCTTGTTGAATACAGACCTTTGGAGGACTCTGTCGACCCATCAAACATGCTATGTGCTGGCAAGGTTTGCTCTCTTGACATTCTCCATTTCAGTAATTGACAATTAAAGATTAGTTTACCCTCTTATTCTAAACGTTGCATTGCCTCTACAGCTATTCACAATGTAAGTAGTCCAAATCCAAAATATGTATTTGTTAGCTAACTTGATAGAGATGCACAGAGGGAGACGTGATTGGATGTAAGTCCAATACAAGCCTGTAAAAGAATGGATTTTTAATCTGAATCGACATAGACCACAACAATTAACAGATACATTCACCTCTGCCAGCTGACATGGTGGGATCATCGTGAACCACATGACAAACCCATATATGTATACATTTGCTTGCATTCCAGGACTCCAGTTCTGTCATGGAATGGGGCCAGAGTGCAGAGGAGAGGCCCCACCAAGGGCTGGAGACTCAGCATAGCTATGAGACAGAGTGGGATATGGTGAACGCTGTCTCCTTTAAGAAGAAGACCTTCTCCAATGGAGATGGTGGGTAATTCAGCCATGTGCCTATCCTTTTTAACCTTTTTCTCCCTCCGGCAGGCAATTGCTGGTTAGTTTGTTTTTCAAATCAGTAATGAATGATAATTACTTGGAACTATCTGAATTTTCACATAATTTATAAGCTATGACATATAGGTAGAGCTGCATAATTAATAGATTTTTGGCCGTTGTAATTATTAAAAATGATTAAATCTGATTTTGTACACCTGTCAGATTAAAATCAAATTGTAAGCCATTATAACTCAGCAATAAGTGCTCTAACGGATCACAGGAATTGCCATTAAAGGCGATAGAATCTTGTGTGTCCATGCACGTTCTTTGTAATCACTACCACTAAATATATGACACGAAACAGTGTGAAGTTGCCAGGTTAGCAAATTGAATTGATAATCTGTTAATCGCAATGAAGTATCACAATCTCAATATCGGGCAGAATAATAATCGCAATAATAATTTTCGTGAGCCCTTGCAGCCCTTGTAAATACAGTTGTAGATCCTCTGAAGAATGATCCAATCAAAGTAAATTTATAGGATCGAGACTGTCCCAACAGTCCCAACAGAGTCCCAACAGGCTCACATTCATTGTTTTCTATATCAACACATTTGTATAGGAAACAATGCACAGAACATTCATACAATAACAAAGGAAAATATTCATTGTACAGATTTTTTCTTCCACCATCAGAGGTGTTCCAACAGTCTTCTAGAATGTTCTGAGAATGTCATGAGTCCAACCCTCCTCTGGCCTACATCATCCTCAGGTGCCCTGAACCACAGTCACGAGAGGAACCGTTGGGCCTTCACCTTCAGCGTCAGTGACCTGTGTACCATCACAGTCAAAGTGGACAGCTGGTCCTCCCTCTTCTTCAAGCTAAAGGAGGCCTCCGTCTCCCTGCCTATTCTCTACTTCCACCAGGGCGGCATAACTGAGTTCCTGGACAGCCTCCGAAGATGTGCCCTGCTAAGCGAGTGAGTAGAATGTCGCAGACCCATAAATCACAGCTTGTTCCTACAAGTAGCGAGTTGGTAGTAGCCTGACATTGCCAGACCGATTCGCAAATGTGTAATACTCTGGAACCTCTCAGTTCATTTTCTATTTCCAAGTGGCGTTATCAACGGGCGTAGACCAAATTGCCTCTGGAGGAACTCAATTCTTTAAAACCCCCACTTCTAGCATTAACAATGAAGAGGCATCCTGTGAAGAGGAACATGCGGAAAACGCCTTTTTGTTACAACACAATCCCATGATACATTCTGATGTACAAGCCCTATTGAGGCAATTGGCCCACGGAGTTCAGTTATGTGTCCTGCCTACTGATGTGTGGCCTGGTAACCACTCGTCCTACTCTAAACAAAATATCAGGTTAGATTTCATCCTGGTCAGCCCAGGCAATGTGTATCCCTATCTTGGCCCAGATAGTGGGTTTTTATTAAAGTTCTTATCAAAGCCCGTTCATAATGGAAGTGGTCTGTATTGAGTGACAGGCATCCTCAGGAGCAGTTTACAGGCAGGTTGTGATGTCACGTCACGCTGTTATCTCTTTCTGCCTTGTTTGCCCTGTCATGAATGTTATTAACCACGACAGTGCTGGAGGCAAATGCAAGACTGCTGGACTCTTAGTGTTTTGTCTTGAACCCACATCTCCACCGTAACCCACTGTTTATGATAGTTGTATACTTGTGTGTGTGTGTGTGTGTCCAAAGTAATATGTACCTCAATTATGGCATATCCTTCATATCCTTTAAATAGTATATCAATGTTTTCCGGAGTTTTCCACACAAATTCTCAATAATGCAGAATAACGACGTGTTATTACATGGCGCTACACATCATGAGATTATGATGGGCAGATGTTTTGGGTCAGTCATCCTCCTACCAGCCCTACCAAGCTGCAAGCCCTGTCACACTACACTGAACAAAACAGCCGACTCCCCCGCCTTCTCTTGACTGGGGCTATATCAGGTCTGAAGGGGTGTGCTGTGTGTGCTTGTTTGTGTGTGTTCGAAGGTCTCCAGAAGATGAGAGCTGTCTGCTGGTCAGCACTGCCAACAAAGCCCTGTCCCAGTCCTTCGAGAACCTTCTGGACGACAACAACTTTGGCCTTGTTCATGTAAACAGAATATTGACAAAAAACAAATAGCATGCATTATAATAATCTCTTATATTTTTCTAGTCAATGTGTCTCACTATTCATTTAGTTACAGCTTAATGCGTTTTATAACGCAAAAAAAAAGGGGTTAAGAAAAAAATAAACGATAGTTAATAGTTTACATTCTTTAAATCCTTTTTTCCTTCATCTCAAAGTGTAAAACAGTTTCAGGCAGTGCATCCTTGACTGCTGCCGTTTAATGCTGACACTGACCCGTGGGTTCATTTGAAGTCACCAGCAACGTGAACTTGTCCCTTTCCCATTTGCCAGAAGCTGAAGAAGGACCCGTATGTGACGACGCTGGGCGGCTTCTCCAAGGTCACCAACTACCTGTATGACGCCTTCCGGGGCGCCGAGGAGCAGCAGCAGCGGCCCCCGGAGGAGGTGGCTGACCTCCTGGGGGAGGTCATCCCGGGGCTGGAGATCAACCACCAGGAGGAGCCCGGCTTCGAGGTCATCACCAGGGTGAGTCTGGTGACTCTGGTGACTCTGCCTTCTATTGCTGCTCTTGCAACAGCGTGCCTCGCCCGCACCGAGTCAGACCACCAAGGATTTGTGTTTCCAATTGGTACAAGTTGAACGCTTGACCTCAGTAGATGTCACCGTTCTTGATCTCTCTAGCGGTGATTTCTCTACCAGTGTAAGAAACGTCTCCATTTAAAAACGTTCTCCTTCAGGCCTTCTGATAACAGTACATTATGTTGCGTGTATCCAAAGCAATAGAAAAGCAGCATTTGACTGCAGGCATTCAAGACTGCAGGCATTCAAGAAGGTTTAGAACGTGACTGAAACCAAAACAAAACCGTTCTGTTCCCCAAAGTGCGCTAATAAGGGTCACCCTAGTATCCAACGAAATACAAATGTCGAAAGTCAGTATTTAACTATTTCATACAGTCTATGTGCGTTAACCCCCATACCAAAGCTTACCTGCTTTTTACTGTTTTAGAGTTAGCGGGATACACTTCTAAACAGCAATTTTTATGTTATATCCGTTAGGGTTAGGGTTAAAAATTTAGGGTTAGAAATTTCCAACATGAGACGTATCCAGTTAGGCTATGATTAAGGGCAGGGTCATTTAGTTTAGGGCTTGTTATGATGGCTCTAGAGAGAGGAGTGCTGCTGCGCAACCATCTCCTGGGCAGGTATACAACGCTAGACACACTGGGTCTCATGCCGTTGATTGCATTTTTAGTTCCCCGCATCAGACCACTGTAATATCTTTCTAACTTAAAAAAAACCTGACTTTCACACTTGAGCTGCTATTGAGATGTGTGATTATTTAAATCCACCACCACAGCTGCTATTTAATTTCACTTTCAGTTTTGAAGTGGGGACTTCCCTTGCAGGCAGGCATTATTACAAAACTCAAAGAACACTTTGGAAATTCCACCCCTGGCCAGCCAGTAATGTTGGTGCACAACATTTTATACAGTCTCTCAAGAACAATGCAATTCTTTTTCACTAGTTCTATATCCTGCTTTATTAGTACTCATTGACTAGAGTACACATTTACAGCCCCTAAACATTCAGTCATTACTTCTCCTATTTACTTCTCTCACTGATGTTATTTATTCAAAAATATTTCATTTAGGTTATGTTGTAACTCAGTTTCTTCAATACAATGTCATGTTTAATAAATATGACCTGTAGCTCTGGTTGGTTCGTTCAGATTGACCTTGGAGTGAGGCCAGAGGTCCAGCGGGGGGAGCCACTGTCTACAGAGCAGTGGGCGGAGCACCAGGACGCAGAGGGACGGATATTAAACGTCCCTCATCTCAAGCAAGTCATCTTCAAAGGGGCATGTTGAGTATATTACCATTATTATTATTATTATTATTATTATTATTATTATTATTACTATTATTATTATTTTATTACCATCACCTAGCCTCATGAGATCATCCTGATCTCGCAAATTCACATTCTGTGATCTGTAATCTGATTGGCTAGAGTTATTTTCACAATGTAAGGCCATGCCCATATGTGGAGATTGCCAGAATGATATTCATTGCGAAACTCAAACTTGACTATCTGAGTGGTCTCAGGAGGCCAACGTTCACCCCCCCTGTCCAAAACCGGACATTTCTCATATGTCATCAAGGGTACACTAAAACTACACCTTATCTTGCGTCGTATAAACAGTAAGCTAGACTTTAAATGCCAGCATTTAGAACCCTAAAAAGTAAATTAAAGACTGGGAAGTTGTTACATTTTCACAATGTTGCCATGGTGACTACATTTTAGCCTAGTGTGACATAGACACACTAGGCTAAATGGTATTTTTATAGCTATGAACGTTTGGACATAACTAAGATAGCAATGACAAGGAAACAGACTGATAGAGTTTGATTGTTTTTTTTGATTAGTTGGAGTTTGTCTTGGAACAATAATTATATGATGCTGTTTGAGAACTTTGACTGTTACTGTCTATAAATAAAATGGTTAATTTAATTGATATGAGAGCAGACATATAACGATTGCAACATCTTTTATTTATTTATTTATTATTAAAATAAAACTGAAGACCAGCGTTCAGTGTTATCACCTCTTAACAGAAAATGATTTATTTTGGATGATTATTTAGATTTAAACTTCAAAAGCTAGACAACTCATAACTGTTTTGCCCCCGACCCTCCAACATTTAAACTGGTGCGATGCAGAACCGACTGCAATGATTGCCAAATACATTGATTTCTGGGTTGCAAGTTGTATTTTCTAACTGGAGAAGGTATCAAGAATGCCCCATTAAATCAAATTTGTGTGTGATGGAACAGGGTCTGTGTCACATGTTGAGGAAGGATGTCTGGAAGTTTCTGCTGGGATATTTCCCCTGGGACAGCACCCTGGAGGAGAGGAAAGCCGTGACGAGAGCTAAGACGTATGCTTCTTATTTTCTATACAATCTGGACTGGGTTGCATAAACTTCCCACTGTTTGGCTGTTTGGTTACCGAAATACTGTTACAAAGCTCAAGCAGTACTGTTTCCCTCCTGCATTTAACAAATGTCATTACAGGGAATAAATCCAGTCTTCCAATCTTATTATACCCCGGCTCCGGTGTTTATAAAAGCTCTTCTGTCACCTGTATCCCACTGTCTTAAAGGGACGAGTACTTTAGAATGAAACTGCAGTGGAAGTCTGTGAGCGAGGAGCAGGAGAGGAGAAACTCCAGACTCAGAGACAACAGGAGTCTCATCGGTAAGTCTAAGTCTTGCTGCGTGCGCTTAACCTTCACCAGGTTAGAGACAACTCATCACCCCTTGTAGTATGTCACACTTATTATACCAGGAGGGATTTCGTCACCGCTGGTTTCAACTTGGTGTAAAGCTATCAATTGACAGTAATTTTCAGAAATTTATCAAACTACCATTTTTGATTCTTGAAAGTTTAGAAGTACGCTGGATCTTTAACGGTAGACACACATCATCAGCTGTCACTACAGCTCAGGTTTCCATAGGAGAGGTGATTGGGTGGTTCGGATTCTCTGTTTAGGTACACCTTAACATCTCCCCACTGCTGAAAAGAGGGTGGAGCTGGTCGTATTTGTCTTTTACTCGCTATGTTCGATTTGGCTCACTTGTTCCCTCATTCCCTATTCCCTTAAGAGTGAACACTACATAGTACACTATTGAGGGAATAAGTTCATGGGGATTCGGACACTAATAATGTTCTGGAAATCCACTGCCGTTCGGTGTATTGGTCACATAAACAAGCCAACACGAGGTAGATTACAGCCAACACGAGGCCGTTACAGCTCTTTTGCGTAAAGAACCCATATGTGCCGGAAGGTCTCCATTGGATGAAACCGATGGCAATGCATCATGGGATATAGTGCGGATATAAGTGTGCATCAGTTGTACACGGTATTAAGTAGTGCAAAATATGGGGAACCAGATTGGTACACTCACACTACAACACTACAAAATGGTGACACCCTAGGCAGTGCACTATATAGGACACAAGTGGACCAATTCGAAGTCTTTAACTTCTAGATCCGAATGAGTTGGGCATTATACACGCCTGTCTCAGCATCACCTCCTATATGGACCGATTCCACTCTTCCTCTGTTCTCAGAGAAGGACGTGAACCGAACGGATAGGACCAACCGGTTCTACGAGGGCATCGACAACCCGGGCCTCGTCCTGCTCCATGACATCCTCATGACCTATTGCATGTACGACTTTGACCTGGGTGAGTGGATGAGACCTCGAGAAGATGTCAATTTTACTGAAATGTACACTATATGTACTGCAATATCTTTAACATCTTTATCACTGGGCTTTTTGCTCAGCTCAAAAATATCATACCCAAAGTGAATAAGAGTATATCTCAACAACTACAAGAGTTATACAGTTTTGGTACTTGGTACCAAAAGAAAGATAACACCTGTGAGATTGTCGTGCGAGTGAAATAATCAATGTGGATGCTACTCCGTAGAGTGGATAAAGCTCAGCATAGGTCCCATGTTGTAGGGTGCATCTGATTAAGTTGTCGTGTGTGTGTGTGTGTGCAGGGTATGTCCAGGGGATGAGCGACCTTCTCTCTCCGCTCCTCTTTGTGATGGAGAACGAGGTGGAGGCCTTCTGGTGCTTTGTGCCCTTCATGGACCAGATGGTAAAGGGTTTCTTCATCTAGCTTAAAGCTGCTGTAGGTAAGATTTGAGAGTTGTAAAGAGAGGGAGCAGAATAGAGCAAGATTTTGAAAAAAAATAATAATAATAATCATACCCTCCCTCCCTATGATTTCCTGCCATTGGGAAGTGTTTCACACACCTGTGATCAACAGGCAAGATGGATTCCCCGAACCAATCACGCAAGAGCTGTCGTGATTGGTCAGAAAGGAGCCGGAGTGGTCAAAATAGAAATTGGCTCATACACACTCAACATCGAAACAGATATTTGCGATATATTCACAGCGCATTTTCCTCACCAATAGCTGAAGGATGGCTGTGCCATTTCTAACAAATCACATTCAAATAATAGCTCTTAAATCTTACCTACAGCACCTTTAATCACATGGTTGAACTGGTGATACATGACGTTTGACGTCATTATTAACATCTTATTATGACTTTGTGTGTGTGTTTGCGTGCGCAGCACCAGAACTTTGAGGAGCAGATGCAGGGCATGAAGACCCAGCTGGTCCAGCTCAGTTCTCTGCTGAGACTGCTGGATCTGAACTTCTGGAACTACCTGGGTACACCAAACACCCTGACACACACACACGGCACTTAACCTCCTGCTGTACACACAAAATGGATGTGTTGTGATGCATTGCTAGCAGCACAGAGCTCTTTCAGAACGGTGCAGCTTTAAGCGTGCCTCCACTGAAAGCGAGAAGGTATCCGTGTCTTGTTTCTCACCTGTCATCTTGTGTTTTGCATTTTCAGAGTCGCAGGACTCAGGATTCCTGTATTTCTGTTTCCGCTGGTTACTGATCCGTTTTAAGCGGGAGCTGAGCTTCCCGGACGTCCTTCGACTTTGGGAGGTAAGTTCGTCATCCTCTGGCCCAGATGGAGCCCCCTCTTCTGGCCTCAACCCCGCACCCCTGAGGCATTAACAGATTTTCACTGTGGTCTTTAAAGAGCAAAACTCTAGGGATGGCGCTGAACACAGATTCAGTGGTTTGGGTTGAAAATATAGTTATTGTTTTTAAAAAGATGTTGGTTATTAAATATGAGTCATATTTCTATAAAGTGTTGGGTAATGGGTTCTTGAAAACTGGTCCATTCGCACAGTGCTGGGCTACTGACAACTCTAGAGTGATGCGTGGGGTGTTTTGGTGTGATCAGCAGCCTCATCCCTTTACCCAGGTCATGTGGACGGGCCTACCCTGCCAGAACCTCCACCTGCTGGTCTGCTGTGCCATCCTAGACTCCGAGAAACAGAAGATCATGGAGGAGAACTATGGCTTCAATGAAATCCTCAAGGTGAAAACACTGTGTTTATGTGGCTCGGTCTTTAGTTTTAATATGTATCTAAATATGTCATCTAAATTGAGTTAGATGACATTCATTTAAACGTTGAAAACAAATGCTCTTTGAATATAAAATACATAATTCAAACATGCAATTCATCATTATTGTGATGTTTGACAGTTGCATTCCAACACAAAACTGGAATAAAGATAAATAAAAAATAAAGATGACTCAACAAGGAACAAAAGAGAAAAAAAGCCATCACACCACCACCACCACTATAGTCATCAGTAACAAAAGCTCCTCAGACAAAAACAATCAGGAATGCATTTTATAATTATCCATGAACCAAATATTTAAATTGAACTGCAACATTAAGCAGCACATTTTTTTATTTGTACTGGATAAACGACTTTAAAAAATTAGATTTGATTACATTTTTGCCGATCAACTAAATGATTAAGGGACTAATTGTTGCAGCCCTAGGAAGCAAGGCATTCTTGTGACTGAGTACCACCATAATGTTGGAGTCATGGTTATTATGACGAAGGTTTCACTGACGTTGTCAATCTCCCTGCCTGTTAAACAGCATGTTAATGAACTCTCCATGAAGCTGGACATAGAAGAGATCCTCCGTAAAGCAGAGGCCATCTGCTTGCAGATCAAGGGTTGTAAGGTGAGTTCACTTTGTAGTCGCATACAAACCACGCTGTAAATAAAGTAATGCTAATGCTGTAAACAGAATTTGAATTCTTACTGTACAGTTATACATTACTCAGTTGAACTCACAGACAAAACTATCGAATCACACACTAAACCTCCTAAACAAGGTTTTTCATATTTGATGTTGTTTTTCTTGTCGTACATCCTCTACAGGATCTGCCTCATTCAGTCAGTGACATCCTGGGATTCAACACGGACGAAGACGCCGCAGAAGCCCGCAGGTCAGAGGGCATGGAGCCAGGAAAGAGAAGCCACTCCCCCTCGCCAAGCCCCACCCACAGGGGGCAAGCCTTCTCCAATGGCCACGGACACTTGAGAGAGAGCTCTCAGAACGGCTGCAAAGTGTCCTTCGTGTCCTAGTGAACAAAGAGATTTGAACCTCAGAGACTGGGGCCGTCCAATGGGAAGCCTTCCCAACAGGTCAAGCTGGCTCTCCAGGAAGAGGAACGCCACTTCAGCCGTCGCCTTGGGATCAGGAGCCTTGAGATGAGAGATGGATGGAATGTAAAAAAAACAAAAAAGGATTTAAGATTATTAAGAACCTTATTTTTGTAATTTCTTGTACCATATTGTCTTTTCATTGAAGTAGTCATTCCTGATGGTAACTACGTTTTCTAAAGATCGGCTGAGATTTTTTGTGACTAGAGTTGTGCTGCTAAAATGTATTACTCCCCCACGCTCAATCATGCTTCAGTGATTAAACAATGGACTAATCATTTTTTACATCAATAATCAAAAACGCTGAGTGTAGGAGTTGAATATACTTTTTTTGCATCCAATTTGGCAGCTGGTGTATTGCTGTTTTTTCTTTTCGAATTGAGCCCATCTTCTGTTTGAAACTGTTACATACAGTTTTTCAAGATATTCGCCCAATGTATTAGACAGCTTGTATAACAGGATTCAGTATTAATGAGGAACGGTAAA
>OOFG01059987.1:0-17614 GCA_900323295.1 Molva molva
GCTAGCCAGTTTTGTTTTTGTTATTTAAACTTTTTATCATTTCACGCCAGATATATTCCAACAGCCCACTTTTTTTTATTTTACTTTTAGGTTTTTTTATATATTTAAATGTGTTTTTACTTTTATTTATTTGTATTGTTTGCTGAAGAGCAGCATGTGGCTGAAACTAGGCCAAAGTCCAAAATGCTGTTGTCAAAAGAAGTACAAAACCAAGTTTAAAAAGCAGAAGAGGCCACAGGACGGTCCCCACGCTGAGGTCCCATGTCGCCAACGCCGCCTCCGATCTCGCAAACAAAAGCTTTATTTTTGACAACCAAATGTTTATATTTTTCTCATGCACTATATGTTGATGATTGTGTATTTATACGTCTTTTTATTTATTATCTTATTTATTTGTGTTGAAGACTTAATATATTTATTTTTTGTTTTACGTGTGATGCCAAAATTCTTACTTCTGTAGACGTAGTGTTCAAATGCACCAGTATAGGTTGTGTCTATTTATTATTTGTGTTTAATAAGCTATTGATTAATTAAGGAATGCAAAACCTCCCCATACTTGCTAATAGGCATTGGTTGTGCCATCATTTGATGTAGGACTTTGTTGATGTTGGTGCAGTTAGAGCCCAGCAAAAATGGAACAAAATCGAAATAACAGCTTTTCGCACCAATCCACAAAAATTATGTATTACAAAACCGGTTGTGGTTAGGCTGTGGTTGCAACTTAAATTCACCCCATCAACAGCTTCATTGGTTCCCTCTATTAAGCTGGCTCACTTATTAAAGCAAGCTTTGAAAGCAAGATATTAATCTATTGAAATTAATGAATTAGATTAACTTTTATTTGGTGCCAGTGAATAGCTCCAAACAATTCCTCTAAGGTATGGAAAAATATGACTATTTAAAAAAAAACTAAAAAAAAAACTGAACAAGTAATCATTTGAAGTTGTCACTGTGAAATCACCTGATTTTGCCTTACAGGAGTCTGCTGTTGTACTTTTAGTGTCTTGTGTGACGATGTATTTTCCTACCTTCTCTTTAAAAATTGTCTTGTATTTGAAAGGAACTCTTGACGTTTGGTCAGTGATATTTGTGGTAACGTAGTGCAAGGTTTGACAAATCATTGTACTGTATTTTCTACCGGTACAGTTTACAACCAAATTTGTGGTTTTCTAAGTGGAAGGAAGTGTGCTCAGTTGAAAGTGCAGATATGGGGAGGCTTTCCGCTCCTTGGCAAGATGCTCTCACTAAACGGATGTTAAGGTGGTTTACCCAGCCCTCTAGGTGGGATATCTGAAAATAGCCTTTGTTACACTACAACGTTTGGGTGTTACTCTTGTGTTTCTTTTTAAGTGGCTTATTTTAATGTTTAAATACTAACCAAACCTCAAAATCAAATCACAGGGACGGCACTTAACACTTGTTATTGGAGTTGTAGTTTCTGATTGGCACAATAAGGTGCAGGATAGTCTCACAAATCAGACTTTAGATCAACATCTGAAGTCTGATGGCAGACGAGCTTAAATCTTAGTGAGCGTGGCGTCTCATTTACTTTCAGAACCGTAACAAATGTGATCTGGCTGACCATTTATCTCGGATCCAGGAGAGGACTGGTGCCTAAAACTAAAGCATCCTCTTCCCATCCCACAAACTCGGCCAGCACTGGTAAACTAAACTTTTCCCATAGCCGGTGGGAAGACAAGCTAAAATGTCCTTTCCGGACACCAACATCCTTAGACAAAGTGTCTGTAAAGGTTTAAAATCAAACCGGTGTAATTGACTGGCCACTGTATTAACACATTTGTTGAAATCGTCTTCTGAAACCTCCATCTTGCCATTCCGCAAATTAGTTTATCTTCGGAAGAATATATCCGTCACAAAACCAGAAACCCCAGCCCTCGCACTTTGTGGTCTTCAGCCCAGCGCTGTGCAGTCTCCCCCCCAGTAGGTCAGGTGAAGCATTGGGGAACTTCTGGATAAACCATCAGGTGCAAGGTGACGTCTCACCGATTTGAGCCAATCAGAAACTAGAGTTTTCATAACCCCTGTTTCACCAGGGGTGGCACTGTCGTGCAGGTTTGATTTTTAGTGTTCAGGTGCGCTTTAAGTTTTTTTATCAATCATTTAAATATTAATTTAAATTTTGTATAATAAAAAGAACCCATAAGACTAAGTAATTATATTTGTGGGTTCTTTATGGGGAATGTATCTAAATAAGATACTGCAAGCAGATGTCATTTTAAGAATATAACACAAAAAACGCTTGGCTACCACATGAAATGTGTTAAGGTCCAACCAAGAAGGCTATCAGGGAAAAGTGTTTTTATTTTTAACTATTACAAATATTCTACCAATATTAACACTATTTGCCAGATACTCTTATCAGCTTTATCACTTTCAGTGTCTCATGGTCAATCATGGTCTCTAAACTGCAAAATGAATACAACTTGTTTTCGGTAAAGTAGTAGGTCCTAAACTGTTTAATTGTTTTTATTATATATATTTTTTAATCAGTGACCAATGTTTACACTTAATTGGCAAAATGTACAAATCTACTGTTCTCTTGCGTATCGTGTTTCACATGTACATGAAACGATGTGTTTTGGATCGGATTATTCTTTGATCTGAGGGAAGTGCTGGGCTGCATGGTTTCTGAATGATATGCAGTTCTGGGAGTGACCTTCCAGCCCACGCCAAACACTTATCCAAACTCAGCCATTTTGTTTTCAAGTTTCTGCAGCTATTAAGACGTTAAGTTTACATGTTCGGTTTGTGTCCATCAAAGGTTTGGGTCGCCTTTAACCAATTGGGATTCCTATGCAAATGAGATTATTTTTGTTTGTTTATAAATCTGACGATAACGTTGCTGAATCAAATATATAACATATTATATGGACGATCATATAGAATATATAAACATGTATATATAATATATATACAGAAGATTTTTTTATTATTTGTCATGTTTAGCTCAATTCTCGCTGTGGATTCCTCTGTTATGTCACGTCAGAGAACAACTGTTAGCACAGATTGCCGTTGTACATATGCTAAGCCGAAAAAACGAAATGCATGCACTCAACTGACAGTCCGAACCTCTGTATGAAGGCCTATTCCCTGCCCAGGTTGATCCGTGTAAGATAGAAAAAGAAATTAGCTAGCTGTGATCCTGTCGACCGCGGATGCATGTGCTGGTTTCTCCCGTGCAACGATGAACTCCAGTTTCTTGTTACGTGACTCTGTTAACTTTGTCTCAACGTAATCTAATACACGTTTGATTCGGGGGGGGGGAATGATAAAATATTAAAGAATGTATTTTGTGAGGTAACGTTTTAGGTTTTTGGCGCTTGGAAGCTAAACGACCCCAAGGTTTTGAACCTACATTTTCGTTTTTTTACCACGCTTGTTTCCCAGGTTTTTTTGGTCGACGATTCTGACTGTGGCTTGTTATCTCCCCATCTATTCCCCCGTAGCATCTCCTCCCATCAGTCCCAACCCCATTGGTAAACCTCAGCACAATTCCATGGATGTCTTGACCTGTGAGCTGGCATAGATCACAGAAGACCTCTCTAGCTCCATCCTTGATTAAAAGACGGACACTTGCACTGATTGTTTGCATTAATAGACGTATGTTAACGCTAAGTTTTACAGTTAACTGCATGACTTCATCAATGTGCTACGCGACCCCAACACCCCACTGGTCGAGTGCTTATCAGTCAGTACCCTTCTCAGCATTGTTGCTTTTTGTTTGTTGTTGTCAAAATTCAGACTGGGTTATACGCTGTAATTTTGTTTTTTGGTTGTGCAAAGTTAAGTCCGCTGGTTGCTTCGCACTTTATTTGTGACTGTCCTGTTTTTGCAACAGGGACTGTTTTGCCCTATGTGAATGCTGTCTGATACCGGAAGTACACTCCGGCAGGAACTTACTTGTTCAAGGAAAAAAAAGAAAATGTATTCTATATTTTCTTCTTTAAACTGTTTGTCTATTTTTTGGGCTTGGCTTGTCTCGGTTCTTTTTTTGTCATTTAGTTTTTTGAATCCGTACGGGAGATGCAAACCTAGAAAGGGCTTTTTCCAGTGCAGCTTGCTCTCCTGTGAATACAGTTGGAACAAATACGCAGTCTGAATGTACTTTAGCCTGGCAGCCATGTTCCCTTAAGCTTGCTCCCGTTGAATTTTATCCAGGGCTTGATTCCGATTGTCTCACAATTCGCCCCACGCTTCCTGCTAAATCTCCAGATGTTTTCCTCGATCCCCATTGTAGCCGCTGTCCTCATCCTCGAATGTTCGACAAGAAGCTCATTCGGCTGCCGATCGGCTTTGGGAAGAGGATATATTGGTCTATCCTAACAGGAAATGTTTTAGCGATTCTTCGACTACGTAATCGTACATTTGCATATCACGCTGCTGTGTGGCCACATATAGCAAATGTGATTGGCTTCGAAGTCTGAAGGTTGTGATTGGTCAGAGCGACAGTTGAGGTTGCCTTTAATGACGCTGAGGCTGCTTGGCCATCCCGTCTGTCCTAATTCCATACGGCTCCTTTATGGCGATACTGACACTGCTCGAGCGATGAAGCCTGAGCATTAGGAAAGATAATCGGAATCCAGCCCAGGTCGACTAGACTGTTGACATTCACCAAGGAAGTGATTGTTCCTCTGCGACAAAGTTGTTAGTCTCGCAAAGATTTAAGACTTAAAGATTTAAAAACTAGAAACTGCCACTCCCGAGTACTGTAAAGGAAGTAGTCACAAATTGTATGCTGTTCACAATCACTTATTCAATTTGGCTCTGCTGTTGAAATGCATCGAAAGGGATGGTTCATGTAAAGGTATTTTAGGTCCAGGACTATAAGAGCGTTTATCTGCTTTTAAAAAATACTCTTCATGTATTATTTTTTTCCCAGTGTACTTCTAGTTTCTGACGTGTTTTTCTTTTCTCAATACAAGATCCTGGTTTTTAAATGTGTCCCGCTCAAATCACGTTGAAATAGGATATCAATATTTGTCCCAGGAGGGGCACACTACATGGTCAAGTGGCATACTTAAAAGAAAAAAAAAAGATACGGTGTGTTCCTAATGTTTGGTAACGGGAAGTTATTTGTGAGTTTTTATGTTGTGCAGCTTGTTTCAAGGGTTTGAGATCTGGATATGTCCCTTTAATGACAAAGGTTTTTTCTTAATGTCTGCAATCCATTGAAACATGTATACGGCCCAGGCAAACCAGTTCTGTTTTAAAGTCAACTTTAAGCTTCTAGTGCGGCTAGCATATCACTGTTGTCCAGTTAGTCCTAGTACAAGTTCTGTAGTATTTATTTGTTGCAGTGTGAATCTCATGTGAACTGTTTGTTTATTATATAAAAGAAAATGTCAACAAAATTGAATGTGGACGACAGACTTTTTCTCTGTACATACTCAGAATATAGAATATAGCGATTCAAAATGTCCAGTGTCATTTTTGATCACATTGTGCCGGAAATGCACAATGACTCGATAATATCTTTCTGATGTTTTTAAGCTCATTTCTGCATGGTTATGAAATTATTTTGCAATTTTGATTTTTAAATACAATTCAAAACCCGATAAATTAAGCAGCAAAAGTGTCAACAAGCTTTTCACTTTTTTATTATGATCTATAGCTACATAAGATGCTTTGCAGTATTTTAAAATAATCACATTTATACATAGATTTGGGTCACACAATAAACACAAAATACTCACACAAAAATTCACCCTCTAGTGTTGAGTTAAGATAAAAAATATAATAATATAAGATAAAAAAATACACCGAAGGATTACTAAATACATTATTATTCATCGGCAATGCTTGCATCTTCCAAATTCTCCTGAACATGAAAAGCTAAAGGTGAAAGATGGATATTTCAATTTATTATTGGCAATATCAATCAAGACTTTAAAAAAAACACGAGGAACGTCAAAAGATCAACATTAGCATAGAATTGCATCAATGTAAAAAAGACTACAAAATGTCAAAAATACAAGAAATACAGGATTCACAATTATATTTATTCTCCATCCTCATTGGACTTATTCTGCATTTACAAATTCTAAAGAATTCATTTAATCTTTGGAATTCTCAAATTCTTATTTTTGGTGATATAAGGTTCCCAGAATTCCCTGGCCTCCGTCTCTCTCCGCTCTTGCCTAAGAAACCAGCTGAACCTGCTGGCCTCTGTATGATTCAAAGTCCTCAGGAAGTGTATCTGGAGGCAGTCAAAGCCAAACAAAAGCAAGGTTACCCTTCAATACCAAGTTAGATGAACAAATTCAAATGTTTCATTGGCGGGTCATTTCAGCCTAAATACAGCCTAAAACACTGACATCGTTATAAAACGCCTATTGGTGATGATGTTCAATGTTCAAGGTGATAATGTTCAATGTACACTTATCTAATCCAATAAGAAACGACCATTACTTCAAACTCAAACCAATGCATTCCATGAAGTTTGATCTCTGTCTTGTTTAATACTATCTAATGTTATCTTCTACTTCTACTACTACTACTACTCTAATGACTTACCGTTGCAGCGGTATCGGAGGTTGGCCCAGATGATGTTCTCCTGGGAGAAGCAGAAGACCCCCAGCCGCCCCCCTCTCATGGTCGTGTCGATGATGATGCCCGTGTCCGCAACCATCTGCGTTCCCTCGAAGAAACGCACCCTGTTCAAAACATCGAGAATGGATCTTACTGGCGGACTCACAAACGGACGATTAAGGATTGATAGATAATGGTTACCATCGAGAAAATGTGACTGTTCCATCTATCTATCCATCCATCCATCTTATCTAGAGTATGGACAGGGCAGGATAGTCTAGTAGTGATTAGGTTCTTGAACTCTCAGTCGAAAGGTTCTGGGTTTGAACCCCAATGTTCCTGCTGTTTACCTGCAGCCATGCTTACCTGCAGGCACCCTACCTGAGCATTGATGAGGAGGTACATGAGCATGGATCCAAACATTTTTGGGATAAAAGCATCTGCTGATCAATGTTGTAAACTAACCCTAACAATTGCAGGTTTTTATGAATTTCCCCACATCTCAATGCTTCCAACCAGAGCGTGCAAACTTTTTTAAAAAGCCTATTGCCTAAGTATACAAGATTGAATCGTTCAGAACAGCAGGAGGAGCATTCTGAAATGGGTTACTCTTCCTTATCCGTCTAGCTAGCGGTACCGGATGTATCCGTCTAGCTAGCGGTAACGTTACCTGATTTATCCGTCTAGCTAGCGGTAACGTTACCTGATGTATCCGTCTAGCTAGCGATACCGGATGTATCCGTCTAGCTAGCGGTAACGTTACCTGATTTATCCGTCTAGCTAGCGGTAACGTTACCTGATGTATCCGTCTAGCTAGCGGTACCGGATGTATCCGTCTAGCTAGCGGTAACGTTACCTGATTTATCCGTCTAGCTAGCGGTAACGTTACCTGATGTATCCGTCTAGCTAGCGGTACCAGATGTATCCATCTAACTAGCGGTAACGGTACCGGATGTATCCGTCTAGCTAGCGGTACCTGATGAATCCGTCTAGCTAGCGTTACCTGATGTATCCGTCGGCAGGCCGGTGCTGGAGGAACCAGCGGTATGAGGTCTTGTCCTTCCAGCCCACGTTGCGAGCGTCTTTCCACAGCAGCTTCACCTGGTCTGAGGTGTCTCCCGTGTGCCACAGAGAGTTCCTCAGATTCTCCCCTGGTCCCGTCGTCGACTTAACAGCCTGGTCATTAGAGGTCACAAGGTCATTGAGGTCCATGTCCAACCTCTTGAGTATTAGCAATTATAAATGTGTTTAAAAAAAAAAACACATTGGTACAGTGGTGGCAAGTAGGGTCTTCCATATTTAAAATAGGTCAGTTGTTGGGAGTAAAAGGGTTTCATAATATTCCGTAAATACCAAAAGAAATACTAATATTTTTCCAAGCTGCATAGAAGAAATAAATATGTGAATAATCATTCATCTTGGCCATTAGCCTGGCCATAACCCCTTTCTCCAGCTTCTCTTAGGCACATGGATGATTATGGATTTACTTTGTGAAACTAGACTCAAAGAAAATATGCCAAATGTCCTAGTTTGTTAAATTATGTTTTAAAGCCACATCAGAAATGCCTTTAAAGGCCTCTTTAATTTAATGTATGTATTAACTGCCAACAATGTACTATTTCTTAAAGGCTTTTCTAAACTGCCATTAAGGTATTTCTCAAGTGTCACTGTGATTATACATCCAAAATCGTTTCTGCCATAAACTACAAACTACAGTATGCAGCCAAAAAAGAACTCATGGCCTTTTCAAGATTATCCAATACACAGACGTTTCATAATGTCCTTGGAAAGACAAAATAGCAATAAACAAAGTGAAGCCTGCAAACCAACCTTCAGCTGAATGCCTGGCTCAGCGACAGCACGGAAGGGGTTGGCCTGCCAGTAAATCTGCTCCACCTGCTTCCACATCACCACGTAGAAGCTGGAGCTGTCCTGGTAGCCGAAGATGAACCCAGCGTAGTCGTCGTCCGTCACCGTGTTCACGTGAAACGTCCCTTCAAAATCCACGCCGCTGAACGCCGTGTAACCTTTGCAAAGATAGAAAGGATTCCACAGTGAGGTGTGTGTGATCTTTCTATACATTTTGTACAGTAAATATGATATCTTATAAATCGATCCATCTGCTTTCAAAGCATTTTGATCATGGGTGCAAGGGGAGCTGACATTTTAAATGGGACACCAATCTCTTGTAGGATTACACACCTCGCAGCTGAGGGTCTCTGATTGGCCTAAACCTACAGAGGTGATATCAAACCTACAAATACATACGGGGATATTATGAGGAATGCACACAGACCATGCAGGGCCGGGAATCAAACCCAGGTATCTTGATTTGCCAGGGGGGCGCTGGTACCTCCAGAAGAAGATGGTTTGATTCCCAAACCATCTGTTTGGAATCTGCACTACTATCACTCCTGATATAGATGCATTATTGATGAGTTCATCAGTTGTGGATAATCTCATGGGCTGTGAATAGCAGGGGGCCATCAATGGCCAGATTAGAGGAGACATTCCTCAAGGGGCAACACATGCCTTCCTGCAATGCACTCTGGGTATTTTAGGATGCTTTTACAGCAGTTAATCTCTAGCACCTAGACTCACCAACTGCCAGTCCAGGGTCACTGTTCATGGTTTGGACGATCTCCCTTCCCTGGAAGAGAAATGGGTTGGGTTTCATAGACTGGTTGGGTTTCATGTTGGTGAAAGAGACCAGGTGTTAAAGCGCATTTCATAATATCCAATAGACAGAAGATAACTCTTTAAATATATGTTCATGATGTATTTTACTTTTAAGGGTTTACAGAGCAGAAAAAACAAAAGAACATACTTACTGCACTTGTAGCTCTTTGCATACTTTTATTTATTATTTAACCTCTTTGAAATCTGGTTACTGTCTACCGATTACAACGATTACTGATTACGTTTCACATTTGCACTTGTAAGATCTTGTAAGACGTGGCACTTGAAATTCCCATCTAGCATTAACGAAGTACATCTTCTTGTGTCTCATGTTTCATGCCCACCTGGTTCAGGACCACCCAGTTGGGGTCTATCTGGGCGTCTCCCTCGGGGTCCAGCACCACAGTCTGGTACTCCCGGAAGTCCGTCTGCGTCACCTCTGCGTTCTCCGGACACACGTCGATGGTGTCCACGATGGTGTCGTTGTCGAAGTCCTTCTCACACACGTTCCCCACGCCATTACCTGACACACAGGCAGGAGGGCACCAGGACGGACGGACAGAGAGACAGACACACGGTCATAGAGATTTGTTGATAGCCAGGTCAACAGACAGATAGCTAGACAGATAGATAGAGAGACAGACGGGTGGACAGAAGGACAAACACTCACACGCACTCCAAGACAGATGGACAGATACAGACATATATAGATAGATGGACAGGCAGACAGATACACAGACAAATAGACAGATGGATAGGTAGATAGAAAGATTGGTGGACGGAAGGACATACAGACAGACACACTCAGACAGACTGATAGAGACAGAAAGACCAGACAGACAGGTAGACAGACAGACAGAGATACACAAACAGACATTTCTATGCAAAGACAAACAGACAGACACATCCAAACAGACAATTTACAGACACTGTGTATAAAGACAGACAGAGACATTCTGCAGACAGACAGACGGAATGTACCATCTGAGTCCTCCTGCAGGGGGTTAGCGATGAGTCTGCAGTTATCGGGGCCGGGGGGCAGGAGGTCTGGGACTCCGTCGTTGTCGTCGTCTTCGTCACACTCGTCCCCCTGTCCGTCCTTATCCGTGTCCAGCTGGGAGCTGTTGATCACCGCAGGACAGTTGTCCCTCGAGTCCTGGTGACCGTCGCCATCGCTGGGGAAACCACCACCCCCCCGGAAGGTCAAGGGTCAATGACGTTATAGTGTTATATGTCATTAAAATATATTTTTTAGATATGTATATTTATATTTGCTTATTTTTTCCCAGTTTTCATTCATCAAGCTCAGCCGTTACAGGTCAGATATCTCCAGTACATTTACATTATATAGTGACAGAAAGACAAAACAAGAACAGGAAACCTTGGGTGGGGTCAGACAGGGTCAAGCATATCCAACATATAACATTGGGGAACGCACCCAGTCCCGCTAGGCTGAGCGCTGAACACCCTAACCACTAGACTAACCAGCCCCAGCATGCATCAGAGTTCATGTAGTTACTCCAATACTCAGAATACGCTTTGAGTGTTTCTCAGCCCCACCTGTAAGTTAGTCAGGATAAAAGTTTCTGCTAAGGGACTGAATATCCTTGTTAATAAATGCTCAGCCAGGTGTCTCAGGTAAGCAGTAGGCTACCTGTCTTTATTGGTGTCGCAGGGATCCCCAATAAGGTCGTTGTCCACATCCAGCTGGGGAGGAATGTTAGAGCGCTGTTAATAGCTGTGATAATACCCATAATGCCGTTCTTCTTAATGTGTATGTATCTTAGACCCCTCACAATGCAGGCTCTGGCAAATACACTCACACATCCAAACTAAAGTGGTAAGATAAGGCTGTTACATGACTAAATGTAAACATGTACGGTGTCTACAGGACTTGGTGTTAAGGAGAGTGCGTTTGGTTAATGTTTGGTTCCTTCTGGCAGGGTGGTGTTAGTACCTGGTCGGGGTTAGGGACGTAGGGGCAGCTGTCGCAAGCATCGCCAACTTTATCACCGTCCCGATCGATCTGGTCGGCGTTGGGAACGCGTTTGCAGTTGTCTCTGTGGTTCAGGATCCCTGCGGTCAGCGGCAGCGGGGCGGAGAGGGTCTGGTTACATCGTGTATAGAGTGCTCCTATAGAGTACCGTTCATATTCTACAGAGCACTCCTAGTAGTAGAGTACTGTTAGGACTCTATATTAGGATTATGTGTCTTCATAGTACTCTAGATGCTGTGATGATTGGCTGTATTTAATGTGTACGTTCATTTGGCCTTTTTTAATGTGTATAGTCATGAGTCTAAGTAGGTTGTTAACCGCCTGGATGTACCTTTCTTACACGTTGAGTGGCATCGTTTGCATTTCATGAACTCAGGTTTGTATAAATAACATATACATATGTATATGTGTTTGTGTATGTAATAAGATTACAAATATATCGTGAGTATAATGAATCAAAACAGGAAGAAAGACTAATCGTGCTAACCATCTCCATCGATGTCCTCGTCGCATTCGTCTCCAAACTTGTCCACGTCCGTGTCTTTCTGGTCGTTGTTCTTGACGGCGCGGCAGTTGTCACAGGCGTCACCGAAGTCGTCCTCGTCCACGTTGCGCTGGTCCACGTTGGGCACCAGAACACAGTTGTCCTGTCAGGAAGAAGCCCAAGGAAGAGGCCATGGGTCACCATGAAGATCTGATGATTGACTACATGCTCTAGATGGATCTTGGATTGATTAATTGGACTTGTTCGGTTTTGTTTAGAATTGAGCCGCTGTGTTTGACCCGTGGGGAGTTTGACATTTGATGAAATGCAAGCTTAAGTCTCGATCTAGGAGTTTATTTACATTATTTACATTGAGAAGATGCTTTTATCCAAAGTGACATACGGGTAAGCAGGGGATATTGGGGATCGAACGAACATTTCAGCTTCATATCACCGATTAAAATATAGAAACATGTATAACGGTGTGGGAGTGCGTGTGGATGATGGCTGGTTTAAGCAGCCTCACCTGGCCCGAGTCAGACTGATTGGACTCTGGGGCTGGGTGAGGCTGCACACCTGTTGTGCATTGAGCAATCAATGAACAATAAACCAGTTCATTGTAGAAGTTTGCAGACAATGATATATGACCTGATGCTCCATGTTGCCATGCAGGAGATCTCCCTGAGTGTGTGTGGTGATCGCTGGTTATACCTGTGCTCATTGATTGCTCAATGCACAACAGGTGTGCAGCCTCACCCAGCCCCAGAGTACAATCAGTCTGACTCGGGCCAGGTGAGGCTGCTTAAACCAGCCATCATCCACACAAACTCCCACAAACGGAAAAGAAGCTAAGCATGTAACCAGCAGCCATCTGGTCGCCAAACTAGCTTGTGTGACTCCTGACACAGCCCAGAAAGTTATTTTACTGGTAGATGCCTACAGGAGAGGAGGTGAACTCTGAACCTGTGTGTTGAGGATTCCGTCTCCATCTGCGTCTTCATCACAAGCGTCTCCCATCCCGTCGCGGTCGGCGTCTTCTTGGCCCGAGTTGGGGACCGTGAGGCAGTTGTCCTGGGAAACAAGATGTACGTCATCTTCTGGCCCATTCAGATCATTTATTTAGACATTGCTTCTAAGGCAAGACCGAGAGATCTATCTTGTCAAAGACTTCAAAAGGAAGTCAATATTGCTTTCTTTGTTGCAGGGCTAGATATCTCTCTTGATGTCTGCCTGTCTGGTTTCTTCCAAAACATGGTCACGGAGGACAGACATGTTTCTAGGGACAGACAGGTTAATGAGGGCCGTGTCTCACCTTAGCACAGTTCCTCTCAGGACACTCCAGCCTGACGTCAGGGAAGCTGTCGATGTCGGTGTCTGGTCCACAGAGGTATCCGTTACCGGCCCAGCCCACTCCACACTGAACAGACGGTAAGGAAACTCAAAACATTTAAAGAACTCACACACTGCACTCTCCACCTCAGTGCACTATTTGACTGTCTTTGGTTCCGAAACGATTTAGATAAGTATCATTCTTTTGTAAATAAGTAGTAGTAGTAGTATGCTTTTAAAAATAAGAGCAGACTTCCTGATAATTGTTCCTCTACCTGACACTCTATCTTGCCGTCCCGGAGCACGATGCACTCAGCACTGGTGTGGCAGGGGTTGGGCTGACCGTTCCCACAGGCCCTCTCCGGCCTGCAGCCTCTCTTCTGGTCCCCAATGTACCCGGTGATACAGGGACCACACCTGTAGGAGCCCTGACGACACACAATAATACACACGTACACACACACACCTCACTGTTAATAACACAGGGATCAGAATTGGTGCAGTATCATAAAGACCATTCAGTGATAATGATAATAGATACTCACGGGTGTGTTCATGCACACTGAATTCTCCACACATCCAGCGTTCGTGGGATTCTCACACTCGTCAATGTCCCTGCACACCTTCAGATAGGAACAGAGAATAACACCTGCGTAAGGAACCGAAGATGATCAATGCCTAATCTGAGACAATAAATGTTTCACTCATTTAGCAGACAGCTCCTGGATCTTTATGATCCACGGCAGCCAGACAGGGTTGGACATCTTCAGCTGGCTGCGGACATGGCGGTTCAAACCCAGTACCTTTCCACCTGGGAATTGAACCCACCCCCACAACCACCACACTGTCTTGCCCCCCTCATTTGCATTTACAATCACATATTTAGTCTCAGTTAATAAATGTTTATCATCGTTGATAAACATTATTGAGAGTGAGCCGGAGTGAGCTGCGTCCTAATGGCGGGTGTCTTCCAGTGAGGCTCACCTGCTTGTTAGCCGCGGCGTAAGCGAGCCCCGCCCCCTGGACCTGGGGCCCCGTGTAGCCGGCAGGACAGGCCCCGCAGCGGAACCCGGGGGCCGTGTTGACGCAGCGGACGCCCATGTGGCAGGGCATGACCGTACACTGCGGACAGGAAGCACAGGTCAAAACTACACTGGTCCCTAGAGGGGTACGGCGGGTCAAAGGTCAACCTGGGTCATTATGGGGCCATTTGAACAAGTTATTCGGATTCTCAGAAAAAATGCCCCAGTAATGCATCAAAGGGGCCAATTCTTAGGATCACAAAAAGTCTCATGTTTATTCTTCTTGATTTCAGCTAGAGCACAAAAAAAAGGTATCTATGTGCTTCCTTTCCCATATCTTGAGGTTAACTTGGTTAACTTATGGTTAGCCACAACAGGCTAACCATTGTATACAGATGCCTGCATGTTCATGGGGCTTGATGAGCATTTTCTGAAATCTGGCTACCTTCTTAGCATCTTTCCCAGATGCTTATGATGAGCTCATTAGGCCTCAAACCCTACCCTTAACATGAACATTTATAACTTTGACTAGAACCTAAATCATTGCTCACTTAACAAAAGGAACTGGGCAGTACCATGATCAGACTGCCCCAACTTGATTGACTCTCTTTTCACAGGAAGAGAACTAGAGCCAATCACTACAGGCCCTGCGTCGTAACCCACCACGTCCTACAAGCAATAAGCAAATGGGGGTGGACACTTGGACTCGGGTCTCTGGTGGTCTCACCTCATCCACGTCTGTGCAGTGGGTCCCGTTGCCCACCATGCCGTCGGGGCAGGGCCCACACTTCACTCCTTGGGGGGTCTCCATACACTGCACCCCCGGGTGGCAGGGGTTGGGAACGCAGGAAGGACGCGGCTGCAGCCCTCCCATCCCTGGGGGAGGAAGACGGCGTGGGTTAAGGGGGTCACAGAGGTGAGTTCCTCTCTCTGTGCGGTATGTGAATCGGAAACGTCGTACACCTCGAGTCGAGAAACGCCGTGTGATCAGTTGTGTTGGTTCGTAAGTCAGAAGTGGAGATGTGACTATGGTGGTTTAAGGATAACTTACAGGTGTACGGTTGATTTCTAATTCATAAACTGTATTAGGATAAGGAAATTATTAGATAGTACTTTAGTCATCCCAGATGGGGAAATCACATTTAGTTTTCGTTTAAAGGTCCTTTGTGGATTTATGGACGGCAGAGACGAGTGGAGACGAGTGGGTTGAATCAGAGCATAGGATCACATATCAGATGGGATCCTGGGACGCAATAATATAATAAATAATAAGCCTCGTAATGGTGGGAGCCACTGTTCAGCCACTGTTCATCTCTCTAAGGATTCACTCTGCTGGTTCACTCACCGCATGCCTCACACTCCATCACTGTGTTCTTCAGGAACACTATCTCCCTGATCTGGAGAACAAAAAAGGTATTATAACAATTCATAAATAATTTCAGATCTGCTAGGGTTTTGATAGTGACTCCAGACCTCCAGAGTGGAATTCCAGCTCTTAAACACAATGATTTCATCATCGAGGGATGTTCCAAACAACCAAGCTACGGTTGAATGGTGAATGTAAAGAATGAAGTCCAACTTGTGATGAAGGTCAAGTTGGTTCACCTGCTGTTTGAGAAGTTCTTTGATCTCATCCAGGACCAGGTTGGTCCCTTTGATCTGGTTGATTATTTCTCCATCTGAACAACCAAAATGAAATAGTTAATATAGGAAGGGATCCAGATCAACATCGTTAGATTCGTTGACCAATGATAGAAAACATCAAACATTATTTTGCAGAATATGAATTCTCCTAGATGACATAACAAGTTTTTAGCTGGTGGTAAGCTAGTTGAGTTAAGTTTTGGTTAGGATTATTATTTTCACCAATAAACAAAACAGACAAAAACACTAAGACCACTAGAATACCTCTAAGAAATGTTGAATTCACAAGATTACTACAACCTCCATTCCCAAAGGTACCACAACTAAAGTATAAATGTCAAGAAATAAAGAAGGAATGAAAAGAAAGTAAAGTAGAATGTGTGTGGGATGCTGGACAGTCTGCGGGCATGTGTGCAAACAGAGACATTCCTGGTGTCAAGGTTTGCCATTAAATAAATAATCTGCCGCAGTTTTTCATCCGAGGCCAAGACAAACTCATCCTGATCCCAGCGCTCTCCTGCAGACTTCTGGTTCAGCCGGTGGGGGAGTGTTTTCTGGAAGGTTCATTTTTCACACACTAAATCTAAATGCCGTCTCGTCTTAAGGTGATCCCGAATTCTTGGTTGGTGTTTCTCTTCCTTTACTTCTAATATATAATTTGGTGTGTGTGTGCGTGTGCGTGTGCACGTGTGCGGGCCTGTTTTCATATCTTCATATGTGTGTGTATTTCCGTATTACAACTTTAAGTTTCTAGTCATTTCCCATGAATCTGCACCAGCTCTCTACCAGCTCTAGCTGAGATACACAAGAAGGTCATCGTCAGAGGTTTGTCTCCTGGTGTCATCTGCATGCTCTAATTGACCTGGCCGGGGCCCTGAGGAGTCGTATAGTGGCCCCCTGGAGCCCACTGGAGAGGAAGTGTGTTCTTCTCATTAGTAGCACGTCTGTTTACCAAATGGATTCCACAGATTGGCCCAAACATACAAGCCTGTCAGAGGCTCACGCTGTGAAGCAGGCCTCTTCTGGAGTTCCTGGGAGGCTCTCTTTGTAAATCTTTAAGTGATTCTAGAAATGTTATTGATCTATTAGAGGAATTAGGGTATGAATGAATGAATGAAGAATTGAGATCTTTCCGATTTTACGCATGAGCAAAATAAACGACTTAGTGACTGACTTATGTGAGTGTTCTCGAGTAACATAGCTATCTCAATGAATTGATTGTCATTGTTTTTTTTTTACTTCTTACAGAGTCAATCAATGAATACAATTCATTAACTAAATTAATTAATGTAAAAATCCATTAATGTATGAATGAATTAATCCATTAATTCCACCTTTTATACATTTGACTAAAAGCAGGACTTTCCTACCTAGGTCTCACTATTTGCTGAACTAAAACGCATGTGAACAAACCATCCCTGGCAGGGTAACCTTATAAACCTCTTTTCTTCAACTTTGAAATCCATGTCCACCCGTCCCCGTCCACCAGCGCAGCCCCACTGGTGGACGGGGACGGATGGACATGGATTTCGAAGTTGCAGAAACCTCAAGGTAATTAAAGAGACTGAAGGTTCCTCTCACCTCTCTGGACCACGGCCCTGCACCCCCCACAGAGGAGGGTGCTCAGCAGAAGCAAACACAGCATGACGATCCTCCTCCACACACGGCCTTCAGTACCACCAGATTCACCTTCTCTCTGCTGCCCCTTTGGTCCTCACCGGGTCCTGGCTGAGCTCGGCTGAACCTCTCTGTCCTCACTCCTCTCTTATCTCCTCACTCCTCTCTTATCTCCTCACTCCTCTCTTCTGCTCCTCTGCTCCTCCTCGTCTGAGCCGTCTGCTGACGGGGGAGATCTGTTGGAGGTCCTTGATCCCGCCCACAAGCACCGAGAGGTTGTGTTCCAGGTTTGAA
>OOFG01059989.1:0-17285 GCA_900323295.1 Molva molva
TGTTTTGCTTTACAACAGTGATACTAAATCCAAAATTCGGGTCAGAGATACCGTTACCACTTACTTGACAGTGTAGTCAGTAGAAATACAAACACAGTCGGGCAAATGTTTCAATGTTTGCCCGGATCTTTCGACAAATCTGATACAATTCTAGAGATGTGGGACTTAGTTCTTGGACAGGTATGACTCATTCAACAAGCTATGACAGTAGGCTAGGCCATAGCTCCCGACCTTCTCTAAATGATGGTGTTTGTGTAAGTGGTAATATGTGTTATAATTAACATCCACTGTGCACCAGAAGGCAAACAGACAGAGAACTGAACGTTGATTGCGAAGGGCTAACGCCACAGGCTGCTGGCTTATTTACATGAGTAAATGCAGAGAGACGCACTACTGAACATTAACCAATAACACGCTCAATTGAGTCCCGACAGGCTTTTCTGAACACTGAAAATAAGGAAGGAGCTTTAGGATCACAAAGAGAGGTTAGTAGATTTAAAATAGAAATATATTAATTATATATATATATTATTGCATAGTTAATATAATAATAATAATAATAAATATAATAATAATAATAATAATACAAATAATACATAACATTTGGAACCTTTTCGATCCCTCAAGGACACTTTAAGGGTAAGTTGAAGGACCCGAAACGGAGACCAACTCAAAGAGAATCGGTTCGTCTAAAACTGTTGAGATGCAAAGAGAGCAGAGCTCAAGAAAGTGGATCTAAATTCAACATAAGAGAAACGTACAACAAAGTGTAGCAGTCACTTCAGGAGATGCTCCCTGGACAAGGGGGTATTCAGATAGCATTTAATGTGTCTCTTCTTTAGAAAGTAGGAACACACTGTCTTTATCGCAAGGGAAGGTTTAAGGGAAAGGTTAAGGGAAGGGTTAAGGGAAGGGTTTTCATAAGTCAAAAAAGCCGTTTGTTGATCAACAGCTTTAGGAATGCAGGCAAACAGAACACACAACATTCCTGTGAAATTGTTTTACAGTTAAAGCTGCGCCTTAGCGTGTTGGCTTCATTCTGATCTACTAACTAAGCCTAGCACAGCACAGACAGTTAATAGGGCTAATTAACATAAACAACATCAAAATGGGATTGCTAAACATACAATTTTTCTAGTAATAAGGCTCTGAAGCTAGTTTTCTCAAAACAATGTTTCTAGTTTTAGGAGAACCCAAAATGGTGAAATGCTGTCACGACATCATTGGTTAGCATCATCACTTCCCTTTGACTCCTCCTAAATAAAAGCCCTCTCCCCGGGGGGCCGTGGAGTCTCACCAGCGAGGATCTGGACCTTCATGGAGACGGTCCAGATTATAATAGTGATGGAGAACTCCACGGCAAATTCAATTTCTCAAGTCAGTCAATCCCCAGGTGTGACATGCACATTACAAACGGATTCACCCGATGAAACGAGGGATCTGTCCCCATGACATGTTGAGGGCTCAAAGCGACCTGCAGAAAACTAAATCAGAAAACTAAAATACAAAAGAAACACAAAAACACACAGACACACACACACACACACACACACACACACACACACACACACACACACACACACACACACACACACACACACACACACACACACACACACACACACACACACACTCACACACACACACACACACACACACACACACTCATACACAAACACACACACGTATGCACGCAAACACGCACTCCCACACACAGACATACATGCAGGCACACACACTCAAATTAATACACACACAAGATTTGCATCAGGTTTGTTTCTTTAAGTCTTAGACACAGAAACGGAATGGTGGGAGGATCCCAATAACCAGAAGTCAGGGAGATTCAGTATGGAACACAGAAAGCTGAATTATTAGGTGATAAAGGAATTTAGGTCAAGTGTGGCTCTCCTTATCTTACTGTTGCTTATTACTGACAGAACAAGGTTCAAGCATTGTCTTTAACCTCATCCGTTTTAAAGTAGCACCTCAGAGCTACATGATGTTAGCGGCTATCCTGGAATACATTTCACCTGGTTCATCCTTCACCTGTGTGGGATGGGACTGAGCTATATTTCAGCAACTCTAAAGACTTACATATTCTGCTCTGCTGGGAGTTAGAGGGCCTTTTAAACTGAAGAAGGGATGAAGGTTATTTAAAAACAAATGGCATGGCCACATTCAGACAATGGAGCAGAGATACTTTGGTGTAATGTGAAAAATGAATACACCCTGAGTACCTTATTTTCTTATCTCGGACAAAATAAAACAGAAAATGTTTGTGCCAGTTTTGAGTAAGGGGTGTGAGAACACAAACACATGGTACTGTGTAGGATAGTATGATGCTTTATCAAACCTTGTAATGAGATTGTGTGTTTTGAGATTGTGTGCACACGTCACCACTCATCCGCCAACACTCCATTACTACACTACACGCAACAGAAGGAGCGCACACACAGACACACACAGACACACACAGACACACACACACATACACACACACGCACCTTGTAAAAATGTACAATTAGGCCCATGACTAAAATATAATGGCATTCAGAAACACGCGCATGACAGCTGATTAAAGACATGACTAGGACAAATAAAGACACTCTGCTGTTATGTCACTAAATCATTGCAGATGTTAACTAAAAGTGGTCATCTTCATATGTAATCGATGGAACATCTACCCATACACAACTCATCAGAGAAAGCAGCTTGGATATATCAAACTGCTTTATTTTCAACATCTTCCATTATTTGATTACCCGTTATACAAATATGTTCAGCTGCGCAACGTTTAGCCAATTGGCATTCTGTTCGACTCTGTTCCTGCAGACAGCAAAAAAGTTTCGATGCTTTGTCTACCACTACACACGGAGGCATTTAAAATCAGCTAATTACTGATTAACAGCCTACTGGTGATAAAGAGACACCAGTTACTAACTATCCGACTACAATATTTGTAAAATACGCCCTTTCAAAGATCAACTGGCTATCTGCGTTACAATTGTCATTACTAATAGCCGTGCTCCATCGATTGAAACGTCATAGACTGTCAATCAAATTGATATGATTTGGTCATGATTCAACTAGCCGACCTATAGTCTATAGATTGACGTTATGATTCAAAGCTAAAACAAATAATGATTTTTTTGGACATACGGAAAAGAGTTGCATAACGCAGGAGAGTTGCAAATCATGGTGTTCAGTTGCGGAAACATAAGCGCTCCGTTTTCATGTGTTAAACATCACGCACATTTCACAACCACACGTCGCATAGGCTGCAGCAAGGTGTTGAGAATTCAGTGCAAGTCTTGGTATGGAAGATAAGGGGTCATTACTCACCACCCCAATGTCCAACTGTTCCGTCGTAAGTGAAGGCGCCGCTCCAGCCGAATGCAAAAAGCAGATCAGAGGCAACAGAAACATCTCCGTAGAAATAATCCAGAAGTAACGCGCGCTCCTCCACTTGTGAAACACCGTCGAAATCATTCTCCACAACTACAACAAGCTGTTTATCTCCACCAGGCTCGAGCACCGACACCGGCAGCCGTATCCACCGGATAAATGTACAGTCCACGGTCCTCGCATTTGCAGAATGAATCGGGTAAATGATTATTTACTGTTGTGCGTAAATACAAAAAGCACACACAGGCATTACGCACGAGAGTTGCAAAGACGTTAATATTCCGTTTGGTTTCTCCTCCAAAACTGCACTTTTCACAAAAAAAACGAAAACGACTGAATTTCTTATAAACTATTCATATTCCGTACACCCTCCATTGAATTAAAGGCATTTTCTGTGAACTTCATTACCAAAGATACTATTAGGCAAAAGGCATTGGAGATGACCTCTCTGTTCTTTTGACGAGTTGTCCTGCTGTTGTATCCTACTACACTGCCAAACCAATACAGCTCCGTGCGCGCTTTGTAGCGTGGAACGGAGACCGATCGTTGACGCACGCGTCGCTCTGTGAGGGGAGATGAATTTGGCTGCGAGCTTGAAGGGCGGGGGAGCACGCGCCTCTCCCAGCTCGCATAGGCCGACAATTTAACTCATCAATAAGCAGGCTTACATCTAGTGACATCTAGGCATACTGAAGAAAGAAATGCAACGTTGAAATGGGCTTACAATGTACCGAATGAAAGATAAGTGTTCATTGTAGGTCCTAGCTTGGTTATAAAGCATCCCGGAGACGGAATGAACCCAAGAACATTGGGTTATTATGGTGACTTTATAGCATAATAAAATGGGCATTAAAAACCCAGTAAAGCCTGAAGGTCTAACCACAAACTTTAATATTTTCCATTTGTCCGGTGCATATATCCATTGCGTCACAGTAAACTATATTTTTTAAACAACAAGCATTTTATAATATTTTCTGCTTAGACATTGCAAGATATATATTTTTTTCTCTTGCTTAGACGTCTAAGCAAATCAAAGTGTGTAAATAGTCAACAATTAGGAAATGAAAATGCATTTTGAATTCCTGTATTCCTAAATTACCTACGGAAAACCAATACCAAAAATTAACTGGTATGAGTTATCTCGGTCTGTTATAAGTGAGTTATGTGAAGTTACGTGACTAGCATATCGACTTATTGGTCAGCCTGATTGGTCCTTTAAGGGGACCTATAAAGTGGAAAACATGCTGCATTCCGAGAGGCACTTCAGACCCTCCTACCCTCAAGCTCCTCGTGTTAATCAAACGTCAGTCACCTGTCCACGGACACGTGGTTGGTGTAGCTGCCGTAGTTTTTGGCAAGCAAATGTCGTACCGCTTGAGTTTTATAAAGGTTATCAAATATAACTTCTTTCAATTGTTACTCATTAGTCAACAGTTGCCAAGATGATACAAAATGTACACAGTTAAGAAACACATAGAGACTTGGAAAGAGAATTCATAATATCCTTAATGAATTATATTAAGAAAGCAAGGAACTATTAACTATTAAGTGGAAAGCCAGATATCAGGCATTTTTAAAAACATTCTCCCAAAGTTACAAATGTCTCGTGGTGTCAGCCGTTAAAGCTGCACTATGTATAGAGGAGGCGTGGAGTTGTTCTGCCTCTGGATTTACAACCTCACCCTGGAGAACGCAGACGTGTCACTAGAGCTGCTGAAAGTTTCTTTGTGGCCTCACCGGCTGTTGTTATGGTTCTCCATTTTGAGTCATGGCTAACTGTCCTGCAGGGCTCTGAGTTCAGGGTCCCATGGTGACAAGCATTTGGCTTTGGGTGTGCTGAATGCGGACACAGAGTGGGCCTCCCGGGTGGGGTATTCAACTCCCTGTCAACAACTCTCCGTGCAAATATGTCCCGGGGGGGTTAAGTGTTCACAACCGGAGGGCTAAAATTACAGGTGTCGACACTTCCTAGACGCATTAAAATCCTGCCTGATAAGTCCGAGAGTGTCCGTTCCAGACTTTGTGTAAACGCCGGGATTAGCTGCATGCCTTCGTTCACTTTGTTTTAGCTAGCGCTTGTAGCACTGCAAAGGATGATGGGAAGGCTTGTCTGCAAGCCATGCTGGTGAGGATGAAAAGGGATGGAAGAAGGGTTGCAGATCAATTAACAGTGTGCCACGCAAATCAGCTATCGGATTGGACAAACAAGATTCAATATGTTCTGGCTAAATTAAATGTATTGATGCAGACAACCTGCCTCATTTCATTCCTATTGCATTGACTTGTCTTCTGTTTAAAGGACCCCTAGGTGTCAAGTTGATGAGCTATTGCAAGCCAATTTTCCAAACCGATAGTTTTGTGACATCACAAGTGTGAGTGTCCACCCGGATGTATCAAATATGTTCTAATAAGATGATGGGCCACTTGGCTGAATATGTGACGCAAACACCAGGGCCGCAATTGAGCGAAGACAGTGTGAGGTGAAATTATGTCATAACGGGATGGATTTTGAAAATCCATCTCATTATCTGATTCGTAATGGCTCATCAACATAACAGCTGGTGGTGAAACAGGGACCCTTTCATGAGTGACGGCAATCTGGGTTCAACCCTAGTTTAAGATGTATGTCTAAACACAAGGAAACGATTAGAGTGTGTTTTTGTATATGGGCTGTCGTGCGTGTGTGTATGTGTGTGTACCTTTATGTAAAGAAGAGAGAGACTGAGGCTGTAGGGAAAAAGAGTAGATTCTCATCACCCAGTCTTATCTCAAAACACACAATCTAATCTAATCGAATCAACACACACAGCCTCATCGCAGAGGATATATCATTAGATAGATAAAGCATCACATTATTCTTTGGAATGTACTTTAGTCCAGACAATGTCTCTCCATGATGGTTCACTCATGAATGCAAAACCTTGAAGCATAGTGCGCATTCAGACACATGGCCTTTTAACCACAGTTTTACAATGCCCACGCATGCATGTGAAAGTGTCCTGAGGCTGCTTTGACGGACAGTCCTTTTTAAGCTAAATTCATTGCTCGCTAATGACTCAGAGATCTCCATGATGATGACACCCTGCACACGTGACTGGACTACAAAGAGATGCACAATGTATTCATGGACAGGTGAGAGACAGATATATAGCACGAGGCAGACGTGGAAGAAAATGGATAAATCAATCAATGAATAAGCGTTAAACAGTGTTGCCACACTGCCCTGCTGAACCTATAAAGTTTGATATGCAATGATGTTTCATCTGCAAACTTTAGCACAAACATAATTATTATCCAGCTGTTGAGTGTGTCGTTTGGATGCTACATTCTGTGTGGGTGTGTGTGTGTGTGTGTTTAACATTAAAGTCAAGTATGTAAAATGGGTGTCATTCAGGGAGCTAGCTGACATCCAATTAAGTATGCATATATTAGCAGAAGCTAGAAGCTAGTAGATCAGTCTAATGGCTGAGAATTAGCCGTTAAAATTGTTTAGCCCTTGTTACTCTGCTAGCCGGCTATAAGTAATCGTCAGAGAAAATATACCAATAGTTTGGCTCACCGCAGTGATAATCTGAAGTGATAACCGCAGTGATGATCCTTTCTTCTCTATATCGCATCAGTTCTGTTATTTTCCCCTAATGTCCTTGTATTTTTTCAAAGACCGTCTCAGCTTTCTCAAAGATCTTAAAGTCAGATAGACAAACAGGCAGACAGATAGACAAGAAGACAGACAGATAGACAGGTCAGAGACAGGTCGTCAGAACACTACAGTGTGTGAGAGAGAGAGAAAGAGGGGATCATAGAGAGGGCGTGACTGTACAAGAGTGTGTGTGTGTTTAGCAGTGTGTATTTGTTTTTGCGTGTGTGAGAGAAAGAGGGGGCACAGGGAGTGTGACTGTGCATTTGTGTGTGTGTGTGTGTGTGTGTGTGTGTGTGAGAGAGAAAGTGATGCCTTTTTGTGTGTTTCGATTCAAGCCTGTGAGTCTTAAATACTTATTGCTTTGGATCTTCTCATTCATGTTCTTCATCATCATCTTCATCCCTTGCCTGGGGATAAGCAGTCAGGTTTGAAGAGTGGCCCCCTTCCAACCAAACCCCCAACTTTGCTGTCGGGAATTAAATATAATATCCATCATTGCCCTCATAGCGCTACAATAAAACAACCCTATTTGTTTTCCTATTTCTCGCCAGAAACTTCCGAACTCTCAGTACAATCTTCTGAATCCAACTGAAACGTTTTTTAACCTACCCTTTCAAGCATTAGAGACTTGTTTTTGTTTAGACAATTTTATTGATACACAAAATACATTTTTGCCATTAGACCGCATCATGGTTTCGTCTTCATGGGATGATGAAGCCAGGAAATCAGCCTTGAGATGAGATTCCCTTCTTCATGAATTCCCGACGCTGGTGGAGGTGATGAAGCCTGGCCTCCACTGACCGCACCTCCTGCTATGGGAGACGGGAGAAGCCCAAGACGTGGAGGAGAGCGGATGCGGGAGGGAAGGTATATACAATATATGCACGTGTGTTATTTTGCACCATTCCACAATAAAGCAAGGGGAACCTGATTGGCCAATGTAAAGGTTGGAGTGATTGGACAGCGTGGGAATGTTTTGACACTTGAGCTGGTGGCTGAAGAGTGTGGGGGTTGTCGTCCTCCCGATTTAACTTTTTCTATATCCACATATTTCATCACCATTTTACAATAGTGAACTGGGTAAATGTCATGTTTATATAATATATTAATGCCATATGTTTCTTAATATTAGACAAAGGACAAAAGCAGTCTGGAAAATAATATTTATGTTAATAACAGGGTTTGCAGTCATGCTGTGCAAAGCAAAGTATTATTCTATATTGACGAATATTAAGAGTGGCTGAAAGTCCTTTATTTCCTTGCAATTCCTTGTAATTTCTGTTATTATATAATATAAATACAATGTTTCAGCCAGAAGAGTAGAACTAGCAAATTCATTATTCTTTTAGTACAATGATTGCACTTGGATCGCACCAGAATAAACTCAAATGTCTGGTTCCTAAATGTTTTAAAGAATGCCAGAAAATTTTGTCAGCTCTACAAAATAAAAATATAACAACAAACTGTTATATTTCAAGCTCCATTAGTATTTGGTATGCGTAATGCATATTCGGCCTATCATGTATGATGGGTTCACTATTGCATTGGGTTAATGCATTGGTTCCAATCTTGGAACCTTCTCGCTGGGCTATTTTCTAATATAAGAGTACTGCAGTACTTCATACGCGTGTTGTGAAAAAAAATCTGGGTCTGCAACAACCACTCAGTGTCACAGAAAAACTGGACCATTGTGGACGTCATCAGTCCGGCATTTGAATTCTACAAATAGGGCCGATGACGTCAATGGCCCAACTTTTCTTATTATTGTTATTCATCCGCAGTAACGCACCAGTGGCATAGCCGGGAATTAATTATCATTGGGGGTTGATAAAGTTTCAGAAACATAAAGAGTATACGTAGAAATGTTAGATATCAAACTACTATTTTATTTCCCATATATTTTTATTAATGACCCAATTTAGATATGGTTTATTAATCTTCTGCTGGTCTGGTTTTGATTCCGATTATCTTTTTAAACCTTGTTGGTGGTTTGGTTACCACTGCATGCCATCTCCTGTCACCTCTTTCTCCTGCTCTCCTCTACTCGTCACTTCTCCTCCCCTCGTCTGCCCTTCTCCTTGTTTCCAGTCCTATCCTTTCCTTGTCTCCACTCCTCTCCTTGTCTCCTCTCCACTCTTCCTATATGCCCCTCTCCTCTCATTGTCTCCACTCCTTTCCTTGTATTCTCTCCTCATCTGCTCTATGTTCCTTGTCTCCACTCCTAAGCAATTACAGTCCATATTGTCACCCCGCCACAAAATACGCACATAGACTATAGGGCCCAGGCCTACAAGGGAAAACCATCACACAACTGAGCAATTTTAAAGGAGATTGTTTTAGCCTTATTATGCAGCCGTCATAAATTGTATCATTAATGATACTGGCCTAATACGTTGCATAAAGGCAACAATCGCGAGTTACCATAAGCCATTCTAAATTACATGGCTACATCCTGTCAATGAAACCCAATCTACGGCAATATTGCTGAAATAGAAATGAAATAAAATATGCAAGGGTTAATTTAGTATATTTAAAAGGGATAACACGAGAAATCAGTAAATTACCCAGATTCAGACGAGTTGTTTGATCCCCAATCGTCATTGTGCGTCTAGAAGGGAAGTTCGCTGGGTAAGCATTTGCTTTCCGTTAGCCGCTTCCATTGTGTTGCAGAGTTGCACAGTAGCCTAGCTCCGTTTCATGCACTTTAAATTACTTTCCAAAGATTTCCAATGGGTTCTGAATGGTCGCTTTTGCAAAACAAGCGGCAGTAACAACACAACAAGATTGTAGTTTGTCTACAAACGCAGAGATAATTTGGCACTATTTTGCGGGCGCCATGTTGGTGGCGCAATTATATCATCAGCTGCTTCTGGCTGGGTGGTCTACGCGGAGGGTAAACTGCCATCGGAGCATCACAGGCAGCCTAATATTCACGGCGCCGAAAATAGTGCCAAATTATCTGCGTGTTTGTAGACAAAGGTTTATATATACGCTGACCACATAGGTTGAATTGTAAAATCAATCATTTCTGATTGATTTTTTGATCATTTCTGTCTAGTCACGCGTGCACGATTATGCTCATAATGTCGTAATGCCTCGAAAGTCGAAGTCTTCTAAGCAGTGTCTGTAATGCAAAGTGTAGTTCATAATATGTCATTCACAGTATAACTACATATTGATGATGTCATTGCATTATTGCAACTTCTGATGCTGATGCTGGTGTCCAATCCTTTTAGCAGCAAAGCTCTCTGTCCTCCTGCGTCCTCCAGACAGGGAGTGTTCGCTACGGTTTGGGAATCACAGGAGAAGCAGCCAGGCAGGCTTCCCACCTGTTCCCCTGTTCATCCCTCCCCCAGGTTCCACTGACCGCTTGATTACTAAACGCTCAGTATGACCGACCCCCATCCCACCGCCGGAATCAGAGGCACCGATCACCAAGGATCAGTCCACCTCCTCCTCTTCCTCTCCCACATCCCTTCTTCTTCCTCATCAACATCCCATCCTCTTCCTCACTAACCGTCTCCCCTCTTCCTCACCACCACCCCCTCCTCTTCATCACAAGCACCCATCTTCTGCCTCAACACCCCCTCCTCTTCCTCACCAATATACCCCCTCCTTCCTCATCAACATCCATCCTCACCAACATCCCCTCCTCCTCCTCACCAATATCTCCTTATAAGTAATGAATGAGCTAGTTAATAATGGTTTATTTAGGTGTGTTTCTACGAATGTGAAGCACACAGTAGGGTTGGTCTCTCTGTGGGTTGTAACATCAGATGCTCCACAAAAGTCACCAGTTGATCATGTGAAGTATTTGTCAATGCGCAGGTTTCCATATGTCATCAGTACACTAGTATGAACACAAACATGTTTGATAAAAAACCTGTGATTGTTCTACAACCCCACACAGCTCAGCAAAACACCCTCTTCCATCTCCATGCACACCAGCAACATTACAACCGTGAAAGCATGTTTTCCTGCTAACATCTACTGTATTTGTTCTGCCTTATGTTTCCCATTATTCCCTCACGTCCAAACAGAGGGAGCCCAGGATAGGAATATTGAAACAGGAGAGATAAAGAGGTTATTTATCTGCATGGTACAGATATACAGTTGTCACATCCTTTCATGTCAATCAGATCACAATGTAATCCCTACATTGTTGTACTATTGATGCAATAATTCTTGAAAAAAATATTTAAAAGAAATATTGATATTTCATACATGGCGGATTTGATGTTCACTTAACATAAATCCTCACATTTGTACGTTTCTTTATTGAAATAGACAACCAAACACAACAGATGCCAGCTCTGTCAACCACAACTCCACTGTTTATTCTGGGTTCAATTCTTCAAACACACCTGTGAAGTGCTACTGCCTCCTTTGGGTCAGCTGATTATTATAATTGCACACATTCCTATTATTACCGCAGTAGAAAAACAATCAACAACAACCCATGCAGTCTGGGGGAGTAATTATGTTTTAGTTGGTTCCTTCCTTCAACGCCATTGTTACATTCGTCTTAATTGATTGATATAAGCAGTCATTAGCCTAATTAACACCTGATTTAAAATAGTAAGGTGGATTGCACTAGCAGTATTACATAAAACCTGATTGTATTGTTTTGATGGTAATCTCTTCATTGGAAATCCCGACAAATCCCCCTTTTTCAGAAGTTTTTCTTCTCCTCCGTGTAACCCTAACCCTGTTCCTCTTCCGTATATTATAGTAAAACTGTGATATTTACTGTGAACAAGACATGCAGTTATGGAGATGCTGCAGGAAGAAGTATACCATTGGGTATCCTTTATTTTGGTACAGAGAGACATTCACACGACGGAGCAATGCATCGATTTTCAATTGTCTGTGTTTCAGGCCTGTTCAACCAATGAAAAACCGAGATTAGAATTTTTTAAAACACAGATGGTGAATTAGGACAACCCCCTTCTGTTTCAAAGGCTGTTGTCGTTGAGTCCCGTCAAGTTGGCTGTCCATCTAAATATGATTGTCTTGGTCCTGCAAAACATCCTTGGTGGCCACACATTACCCAAACAATGTAATTGGCCACACACTGACAGTATTTCTACAAACATTATTTTTGAAAGAATATAGCTGATCCATGTCTACTATGTAATTTTACGGTACATTAATATAATTCATAACTAAACTCTTTATATGCATACACTCCCGACTATATAGAGCATAAATGGATGTCTGCAGTCGTGCTAATAATTCATTGCGGTTCTCTTCACCGCTTGGTTACATTTAGTTGGAAAACTGTGGGAAACAGAAGTAGGCCACAGAGGCGGGGTAAGGAGTCTAATTAAAAGGGGAGGCTAGCATTAACCAGTTACAGCAACAAAACCATTGGATTAGTACGCCCCAATTTAGCTTCCCTGTGGGCTTGAATTGAAAAGAAAACAACAGCCATTGATCAACCTTTTAAAAAAAGAGATGAATAGAGAGAACGGAGGTAGAAAGAGCGAGAATGGAAGACACAGCGTTTCGCTTTCAGGGTGAAGAAACCAATGGTAAGTGACACAGTGTTTACGATGCCCAATACACGAATCTCTGCGTGTCTGTGCGAAATCTCTCAGTGGCTGTTGACTCACAACCTCAAGCTCAATCTGTACAAGACTGAGCTGCTCTTCCTTCCAGGGAAGGCATCTCCCATCCACGACCTCTCCATCAATATCAACCACTCTGTGGTGCATGCGACTCGGACGGCAAGGATCCTGGGTGTGACACTGGATGACCAGCTTTCATTCGCTGCCATCATCGCTGCCCCCTATCCACTCCTGAAGATTCATGCTTCACAACATCAGGAGGATATGTCTGTCTCACCCAGAAGACCACCCAAGTTTTCCCACACTACACCACTTCTCCGCACCCTTCACTGGCTACCTGTGGCTGCTCGAATCCAATTCATGTCACCGGTGCTTGCCTACTGTGCTGTGAATGGCTCCGGCCCAGCCTACATCCAGGACACGGTCAAACCATACGTGCGGTGTATGCTTTGACCGTCGTTTGGCTTCATGACCGCCAAACGATTTGATTCTCCCTCAATACGAGGGGCCCCCTGCAGCCGCGCAACTAAATATTGATTGTTTGCTGTGCTGGCACCACAATGGTGGAACGATCAGGACAGCCGAAACCCTACCCATCTCCCATCGCAGACTGAAAACTCATCTATTTAGACTGCATCTTGGCCGATAAAAATATAAATAATTCTCCATCTCTTGTTCTTATAGTGTTGCGCTTAAAGCAGTTTGCTTTGCTTATTTGATGAATTGTATTTACTTGAATGATTCTTGCACTTTTTGGGTTATATCTTCATTGTTGAATGCACTTATTCAAAGTCGCCTTAGACCAAAGCTTCAGCTTAATAAATATAATGTAAAGAAGGAGAACAGAACAGGCGATGTCTTCACAACCACGATTGATCAACAATGTACTGGATATGTGCACTAGCATAGGCAGAATTTGAAGTGTAGGTGGGGCTCGAGAAAATCTGATGGGCCTAGCCCGTCCAAAACCAATGCACAACCGTTTAATCCTCGGGTAACGTTACAGTCACCAAGACGAGCAGTAACAAGCCATATCACACAACTGCATCCCATGGCCTGGCCTAGCGGCAACATAACCATTAGCACACACACACACACACACACACACACACACACACACACAACGTAGGCTTGTTGTGGCCCTTTTTCATCCGTGCCGAATCAAACCATGCCGAGTGATTTGCGTCTCCATTACCAATTTAAACGAGTTGTGCTGAGTTCTGCCCTAGATTGACCATCTCGCACACCGCGGTGATTTCAGTTTGACGATACTCACTTGCAAAACAAAATAGCAGGTTGATAAAAGGACAGATTTATTTGTTTTAAAGACTGGACTTTGGACAATATTGCACACTTTTAGATCGCTGATATTGATACTATCGTTTTTTTTTCCATGATCAAGGACATCATGTGGCACTCTGGGAAAAATATGTTAAGCATTGTCCAAATGTAAATGTAAATGTGTAAACAAGATGAATCTGAATCTAATCTTAATTAATACCTGTGCCTGGGCATGGAGGGGATGTTGTCTGACTCTGAGCATCAATCGCATGCAATGGAAGGCAGAAGTGTGATTTAGCAGCTGCCTTGAGCTATGCTATGTTAGCTATGTCTGAAGTCCTAATCCACTGCTTATCTCGACCATTTAATCAGATGTGAATCACTTTTTAGCCTCACTTATCTTTTAATTATGTATTCATTAATGCATTGGTCAAGGGACTCCCTGATCACACGCAACACTAAGGTTAATTTAATTAAATAACTTTTGAACATGCAATATGTTCATGTTCCAGTTATAACTGGATAATTGCAGCCATCACTTCTGTTTAAAAGTATTTGAAATAATGTGTGTGTTTAAAGCATACAAAGTTCAGCAGTATAATATACCGACAGATGAAATCCTCTAGGAACTGAATCAATTTATTTTTTGGGAAAATGAAGCCTTGAAATAAAGTGCTGGTCCTATTTACCCTACTGTTCACTTATATTACCCGTGGTTTGACAATAATAATTACAGGTGTAGAATAAAATAATCTCTCTTTTCTCCTCCTCACTGACCAAGGTGGCACTAAGTGGCTCCGACGAAAGCTTGGGTCAGACACTCATTGTAACGCGTATCAGCAAGGCGGTTTATGCTTGGTTGGGCTTGGGAGATTTCCACTGACGGAAGGGCCATGAAAGTATAATGAGAACTCATGCCTACAAATCGATGGGCTACTTCATTCCCCGTACTCTGAATCGTAATGAGGTGTCATGTTGGAGAGATGACGGCGCGACAAGAGGAAATGTTCACGATTTAGGTCAGATGTCTGTGCATGTATCGGATAGATAAGAGAAAACCCTACATTTACATTTCTCGTTCTCCGCATTGACTCAAAGCAAACAAATACTCAAAGCAAAAAAATGTTTACTAGTGTTTTTTATTTAGATTTTATGGGATTTTGTGCTATTGTGAACAGGGCAGGACAGTGGTTTGAAAGGGAGGGATGCTAGTATGCAGCATAGGGCCGCTGATGGGTATCAAAGCGTATGTGCCGGGGTTAGGGTTAGGTTTAGGGTTAGCTTACCATGTTGCAGAACCCTTTAGTGTGCAACACGGTTTAGCCACCTGTTTCTTAACCGGTTTAGCCATTCGTTTTTTGTATATTTGCATTCTGTTTTGTATTCAGTGGTCCTGTTGTCCTTTCCTGACTACAGGCATATTATGAGGAAACATTTCTTAGAATGCTAAATCTGTGTAATCCCCTTGTATTTCACCAACCTTCAGTTTGAGGACTATTACATGCATACATTAATAGCCTGCCCTAACCTCTTTACTGATCATTTATTCATGTGCACACAGTTTAGATGAATGTGTCTTGCTTGGGGCTTTCTAAATATCCCATTTCCCTCCCTTTTGAATCCACTCTTAAATGAACGCTACTGGAGTCATGGGAACTACGAGGTAACAGACATCACTTTGGGGTGTTTACGGATTGAAGGGATGGCCTAGTCAATGGTGGGTAAGGTAAGGTAATGGATTACTCAAAGTAGCCAACAAGCTAGACACAAACCCACAGGAGATAAGTTGTTATACATCTTAATAATAATGGAAGACATAAAGCCCACATTAGTTTAGTCAAAGTTTAAAAGAGCATGTTGCATTACTAACTCAGGAAATTGAAAGGCCAAATTTACAAGAGGTCCACATTATTGTCCTAACAGCAGGAATGCAGCAGTGCACATACACACACACACACACACACACACACACACACACACACACACACACACACACTCTTCCGAGGGGGGTGAACCTATCAAAGGCCAGGTCTGAGACAGCTTTGGCAGAGAAGAACCTTTCAGTACATTTCCATGGAGGTCCTCTGAGAATCACCCTGCATAAATCCAGATCATATCCATTTTTTTCGAAAGTGTTTTCCACATGATACAAATATGAATCGCTAGCAAGAGACAAACCAGAGAAAACGTTAGATGTTAATTCCAGCTAAATAAACTTTGTGGTAAACTTTCTTCTGCAAAAGTATAGATATCTAGTGTGACACCACTTCAATAGTAAGTTATGAGTGTAAACAACAAGCCCTGAGGTATTCACTGCATGCTTGTGTCAAAGTGATTACATTTACAGTGCGCCCAGTAACAATGTTGGAGGGAGGAAGGATTTACACAGAGTAAAGGTAGTTCTCACACTTGCGTCCTCATTCAAATGACCAACACACACACACACACACACACACGTACCAGAGACAGCGTGCGAGTAGCTGTTCCTGTCCCAATTGAGTATCCATTTAGCAATTCCATTGAACACAAGCGCTGCTGCTGCAGCTCCTGTGGTGATTTATTCATGGTGGGAAGAAACCTGCAATGTGAACAATTAGACCAGTGATCACCAACCGGTCGATCTCAAGGGCAACTCAAGACGATCACAAACACATGAGGAAAAGACCCAACAAAATCCCTGGCTGGTTCACTTTAAATGACGGCCAATCCCCTTGTTTGAAAGCGTTTTTGCAGTATAGATAGTGTACTGTGAATCGGCCAATCAGATGTGTCAGGCAGGGACGCGCTGGGCTTGATGGGGGCACAGCTGTTCTTACGTTGCTGTTCTTCTCACTGTTCTTAAAGCTAGTCAAGGAAAGCAACATAAGGCCAAACGTCCTTCGCGGCTCTGAGACAATGAGTAATTTTCCGTCCCAAGCACAAAAGGAACAACATTTTTTTTTTTTTTACATTAGTCAAAGACAAGCCTGTGTGTCTAATACGGCATGAGAGTGTAGCACCATATCAACAATTAGACTGACGTCTCGGCGGGGCAGTAATGGTTTGATCTTCCCATGGTCAATACTAATCATATCGTCTCTCGGGGCAGACTGATGTAAGAATCTGATTAATTAGGGGACGAACAAGCAGCCGCGGGCCGACTCGTTTGTCTATTTAACCGGATTACCATCGACTTCTTCTTCTTCTTCCGTTGGGTGCAGGGAAATCCGCCCGAGCCGTCCTCGGGTCCCTCACCCAGAAAACCACTTTAGGGGCCGCTCCGACACTCTAGGGGCCTTTTAGTCAAGGAACTGGGGGTGTGGCTGAGGGAGGAAGGGAGGGAGGGAGAAAGAAAGAGAGAGGGAGGATGGGAGGAAAGAAAGGGGTGGATGGAAGGACAGGGGGAGTGA
>OOFG01059991.1:0-17837 GCA_900323295.1 Molva molva
TTTGTGAGAGTCTGTGATAGTATGAAGGGGGGAGGAAGGGAGGAGAGGCAGAGAGAGAAAGAAGTGGGGAAATAGAGAGGGAGGTGTAGACATGATGAAATGGCGTCCGGGAGTGTGGATTTAAAGTTAAATACGAGGGAAAAAACTATTAAAAAATTGGACAATCAAATCTGCAAATCTGGTAAAAACATGTAGTAGTTTGATATACATTGGTGTTTTATATCATGTACGACATAAGATTTAATTGTGAAACAAGATTTGGTATCAATTTTAAACTTATCTAAATACTACCAATACTGTAGTATTTATCCAATTAATCAAACAGCGTAATGGTGTAATACATTCTCATTCCATGATGTAATGTTAAACCCATATTATAGCTCATTGTAAATCATTTCTGTGAGCAGTATGTGACAGTGCTTTGGCAGGGCCATCCCACGTTTCCTGTCAATAAGGCTGCAGACATATGAGCATCAGATGCGATGGGTCAAAATATGCATTGGAAGCACAATATTGTCGCCTTGGTGAGGAGCCAAGAGTTGTTGTGGTGCTCTCTGGGGAGATATGAATATAATGGTCCTTTATGCATTGTGGGGGTGGTGGTTGTTCTGCTTGTAGATAGAGACACCGTGAAGAAGCATGATCATCTGTAGTGACTCTCCCTGAGACATCTAATGCCACTCAGATTTAACAGCAAGTCAGAGCCCATTTGCTATCTTATTAAACATACTTTTCAGTAACCCACATTTGCCGTGACCAAAATAGAAAGTCTCTCATCTTTAAATGCCACTCTGCCAGCCTTTGGTAGTCAAGAGACCAGCCTGCGAAATGACAAACTGTATGGTTAGGTATAAGGTAGATTGTTCAAGATAATCCATGCATTGCATACAAACCAAAGACTCATCAAGGTTATAATTTAGTGCTGAATGCCAGACATTTGTTTATTTCATTGTTTGAATGTCTGTCTCCACATGACAAAGGAAAACATTGATAGAATAGAATAGAATAATAAATTCATAATGAATTGCAATAATGTCAGATATATATACAAAGTTTGTAACAGCTAATATTTTGATCACATCTACCTCACTCAGAGCAAATCCAAGTGCAGCGATCCTGTTGCTTTCAATACATAAGGTTGCTCTGTACAAGTTCACATCTGTTTATATCTGTAACAGCAGTGCTTTGTGTTGCACGGCGCTGTTCCAGCAGCGGTCCACTTTGACGTTGGCCAACTGTTGCCAGGGACGGGAAAGAACCCAGGCGCTCACCTGCCACTGGGAAATAGTGTGAGAGAAATGTTTACACCCGCAAGAGACTTGTGTCTAAAAGCTAGGCCACGTGATTGATTATTACAGAGGAACATCTCCTCTAAGTATAATCTCCAAGGCATTAACCGTTCCGCCACAACAACACCCCCCCGATGGAGTGTTCTGCTGAGGTCATGGGTACGTGAAGTTCCCTTCTGATCTCCACATTATTATGGTTGTTGAGAGGTGGATGGCAACAGACTCTGAGCTGGCGTTTTACGATCCGTTCCACTGCATGATGTGAGGAGCGCACTGTGTTGTGTTTGATAATGTCATCGCTATTGGAGTCATCCATTTATGGGCAACTACTTTTTTGTAAGTCCTCTTGTGAAACAATTTTTGAATTACCGCAGTAGGCTACCCCAGCCCACTAGCTACCCTGTCTTGTGTAAACATGCTGCGCTTTTTCCATGGCGAGTTGAACAAACATCTGAGCATCAGTCTGACTGTCTGGGCTCTCCGCCACCCACACTTCGTCTCCATCCACTTCATGCAGCGCAGCCCTCGTCTCCTCCTTAAGTCTGGGAAGAGCATGGATGTCCCGTTCCCTGGTGGCCCAGAGGCAGCACATGTGCTATAGCATCGCTAACCGACAGAACTGCATTAGACACACTAAAAGGGTTATTATCTGAATCTGAATTCTGATTCTGATACAAATAATAGTTATTACCGGGGGAAATGTACACCTTTAGTAGTTTAATAAATCAACTTAATCTCACACAGACATGCATACTAACTAATTGCTTTAATTACTAAAACTAATTGCTTCCCTCTAAATTTCATAAACCCATTTATATTTTGGCCATTTGTGTGATAGTTTTCAGTAGTTAGTTAGACGATACACATATTTAACATATCAAATATATCGAAAGGAGAAGGGACCAAGTGTCCCTCACATCTGGGTGGAATTTTAGACGGTCAGGAGCAGATAACATGAGGTCCTCTTTCTCTTCCAAAAGACTGGAGTCCATTAACAATTTGTTATTTGAGAATTCTTGTCACATAAGTTGGTCAAGGATGGAGAACATTTAAATGATGCTAGTTTTGGTCACCTTGTGCCCTTGGAATGGCATGGAACAGGGCCCGTCACCACGAGGGGTCTTAAGGGGGCTTAGTTCCCCCTCAGTTGTATTTTCTGCCCCCTCTGTTTAAGCTAATGTATCTATAGAAAAACAACAGTTAGTGGCGGAGATACGTATGACTATCGCTTAGGCTGATGTTTCACAAATACTCCCTTTTCAGGGATTTCACACAAGCCTCAAACAGCTGATTCTACGCGCCTCCCCCTACTGATTTTGACCGAAAATGTTTTCTAAATTACGAAAATATTTAACACTCTGCTAGTGCTATGTTCTTATGTGAGCGCTCTGATTAATAGCCTACATTTATTATTTGATTTTGAAACAGTAGCCGTATGCTGTTGTTATTTAGCCTTTCTGAGGCTATGCATGGTTAAATCAATGAATTATATTTTATGAAAATAAAAGGCTCCCTCGCAAAATGTAGTCACTTCATCCTGGCGCCGGGCCATCAGGGAACGCTTGAGGACCTAGGAATCAACAGAAGTGATCATGGGTGTAACTTTGAGGTAAATCTTTGCATGTCCTTGTGCGTGCGTGCAAGTGTGTCCGCGTGCCTGCGTTTTATCTGCTGTTTTACATTAGCAGTTTACTAACCCTAATGCTAACTAAAAACCACATGAGATACGACAAATGGAAAACAAAGTTCCATCTGTTAACAACTTGCCATAAAAGTTGGTGCATGCAAGATAAGCGCTCCCATTATATGGCACATTCCAAGGGACGCTCAGATCCGGTGAATATGCCGAGTGTGTGCAGTTCCCGAATGTTAGTGAAGAGGCTCGTTGAGCTTTCCCGCGCAAACCAAGTTGTAAATACTTGAACGTCTCGATCGCCTTTTTCAGAATCAATGCCTAAATGTATCGATAGGCTACTATTTACCAAAATAACCTCCTAATAAAATAAATGTTGCTTGCTAGTTGAATGTCTCAGTATCAATGTTATGTGTCACGCACACCGATCAGACTTCAAGAAATAAATATATATTTTAGAGTAAGCCACTGTTAGCCAAGCTTAACTGTGTACACACAAGTTGTCAATATTTGGCAGGCAGCGAAAGTCCAGGCATTCAGCGTTTTCTACGGGGAGTAAGTAAATATTTGTAATAATATCATCACACATTTAGAAGTATTTGGGAACGAAACGGCCGACTAGTGCGATAGATAAAGATAAATACACTTGTTTTACATTTCCGTGTAAAACAAATAAGCACCTAATTTCACCACTATACTACCACCTAGTGGCATGTTTTAGCGATATTAAATCGTTCTTGTTTCATCTATCAGCGCGTAGCCCGCTAAAACATAGCACACAATACGATTCAAACATAATCTTGAAGCTCTAACGTTAATTAACTAACCATTTGAATGTAGGCCAATTTGGCATATTCAGCCTGGATCTATAGTTCGCGTTCATCTCAACAATAAATAACAGTGAGGCTGTTATGTAACATTAAATCACAATAATCAATCAGGTCCTGTTTGCGTAATGTTGTAACACTATCAATTCCCACGGCAACGTTTCCTCTCAAAATATAGTAAACAATTGACTAGGTTAATCTCCCTCCCCCATCCTGCGCACTGATACCTGCGTTCTTTCTAGCAGAGAACACGGAGCCCCGCCTCGCACGTCTCTCACGCAGTAGTTACGTCTGACCGTAAAAAATAGAAACTTCCAAGATGGCTGAGTCCGTGGACTCCATGCATTTCGCAGCAAATAGCAAAACAAATTCCCCTAAACCCTTGATACCCAAACGGCCGCCCGAGAGCAGGCCACAGTCTTCCAGTGATATTTACTCACCACCCTCAAAGAAAGTCCGAATCGAAGAGAAGAGCTTGAAACACAAGAAACTAAACGGAGATGTCTGCGCAGGGGAAAAACACAACGGGAAGCAGAGTTATGGAAGCCCAGCGAAATGGAGTTTCGGCCCGGCCAAGGCGAGCAACTCCAGCGCGCCAGCTCCCGCTCGAAAAATATTCAAGATCAGCAACTTCCTTGCATCGCCCCATAAAGTAAAAAAGGCAAAAGATAAACGGCACAAAGATAAGGACAAAAACGTACAAACGCAGAGTTCCCCTATCGCTATGGAGAAAGTGAGCCCTGCTAGTTGCCATACAAAGACGGAGAACGGTGACGTGCAAGTGTTTAAAAAAGGTAGGGAAATACGAAAATAATCATTCAAACATTATCACCAATTGCATTAGAATGTTATTAGTGAGGTAGTTGGACACAAAATGTAACATTAATAAAGTTAGTTAATACATCGCTCGAAAGCTTTATATAGCCCAATGTTGTTAGGCCCAGTAGCACACGTGGGGGTGTTTGGGCTTCAGTTAACGTTAGTTTGTCATTGATTACATTGCAAAATTGTCGTTCTCTCTCTCTCTCTCTCTCTCTCTCTCTCTCTCTCTCTCTCTCTCTCTCTCTCTCTCTCAGAACATCGCGTTAAAGACAACGAAAGAGACAAGAAAAAAGAGAAGGATAAGGAGTTAAATCATAAATCTATACCTGTGAATGACATTGGCAGTGAGAATGGAGAAGTGATTTCTCAGCAAAAAGGTATGGATAACATACACACTTCCAATCAATTTATTTTTTGTATATCAATCATGTAGCCATTTGTTTCGCATAGTAACAAGGTGTTGCAATAATGTGTAACATACTGAAACTATTATGTTCCCAGAGTCTGTAGAGTCGAAGGAGATACTTCAACCCATGTCAGAAGAAGAGATGCTGCTGAAGAAACTGAAGAAGAAGAAGAAAAAGAAACACAAAGATGGCGAGCGAGAGAAGATCAGGCACAGTCGCCCTAAAATGTATCACCGCTCGAGTCAGACGGTTTGTGCCGGTGTCTCTCTGGAATTACCGGACTTCCTAACCAAGATCAACGGAAACAGCAGCAATAGCTTACGGCACAACACTGCCGCCCCACACCAAGACCACCTCCTGGACTCTGCTTTGGCTCCCGCTGCCGCCATGGCGCAGGAGAGGCTGGGCTTCAGTCCTCCTCTTCAGTGTGCCCCATCGTCATCACCGGTCCTGGAAGGCTTAGAGTTTGCCCGTCTGATCCACGTGGAGCAGCAGGCGAACGGAGGGGCGTCCGTGGCGCACACCTACACGGAGCATCTTGCCCACCTCTCCCCGGCCGAGATGCAGCGCTTTGCGCAGGAGTTTGTCACGCTGTCCTTCAGCGAGGACCAGGACCAGGCGGCGCACTTTGTCATGGGAATCATTCACGGAGCGGCGTCCTACCTCCCAGACTTCCTGGATTACTTCTCCTACAATTTCCCCAACTCGCCGGTGAAGATGGAGGTCCTCGGCAAGAAGGACATAGAGACCACCACCATGGCAAACTTCTGCTCTCAGGTGAGTGTTTGTTTGTTGTGGTTGTTTGGGCTGGGAGTATGGTTAGGAGCTTTGCAGCCTCCAGGAGGACCTGATAGCACCTATGTCAAGAACTTCATCACAGTAACAGTCTCAAAGGGCCACCCCCTAACCCCCCAAAGGGTCTTGAGGTTAGGAAAAACTCCCAGAATCCAAGGGAGGAAACCATGAAGAGGCATCGCTCCTTCTGGGGAAGGTTGGGAGTGCAGTAGGTGCCAGAGGGGCCGACCTATTATAAACAACACAAAGCAGCCAGGTCACAGTCAAGAACATGCAGCTACGACCACCACAGGGGGCTTCATCAGCACAGCAAAGCTCTAGAACAGAGCTAACAGAGACCAGGAGACGCAGCATTACAGTGAGATGTGATGGTCAGATGCACAGAGAGCATGTAGAGAACCAATTTCTGTCAGGGAGTGGCTAGAGCTGGCATACGGGTCGCTGAAGTCTTGAACGAGGAGTGGAGGGTCACTGCTAGGGGCCATATCAGATGGTAAGGAAATATACTTGTAAGTCAACATAACTGATTACAGCGGGACAACATGATTGACAAGGAGCTCTATAAGGGAGCACTCGTGTCCTACAGATTTATTTTAAACTTTTGGGATTGATAAGAGGCCCCTGGTCATTAACATCAACAACAACATTATCACCAACACTATTTATTCATCCATCCCTGCTTACAGATATAGCACTGCTATAACTCTGGTCCAGATTTCATCCCACGGATGAAACGCAGAAAATATACACTTTTTTTTTACCTTGTTAACTCATTTCCTTTCAAACAGACTGTTTTGTGATTCTGACAAAGTCTGTGATGGTGTGCATAACATTATAAATGCTAATACAGTTAATGACATCATTGGGACGTCCTCCAAATACTCCCACCAAATACAAATCCTGATTGTTGAATCAATACACCTGGCTCCTTGATCCCTACATGGAAATTTGTCACGTTAAGAAAATAAACAATGCCGCCTGTACATGGTGTGGGCTGGTGTCTTAACATTTAACAAAGAATCGTTAAGCATTAAACAATATGTGTTGGGCTACGGCTTATGGTAACAACTATGCTCTCCGGAATGATGGAAATAACAAGATGTCAACTTTTCAAACTTCCATGTCGTCAGAGAATTTGGATGTGGGGATAGAAAGTGGTAAAAATCCAGGACTCGCGTGTGATCATTTATTCACACACCCATTTAATTACACTTAGGCACCATCAACATATAATAAACACTTTCTAAAAAGCAAAGAATAAAATGCAGACAATGAGTGTTCTATGTGACCACTAGTAGAGTGCAAAGAGATGTAAAGGTCAGTAAAATGAATGTCTTTCTGAGTGGGTCACTGTGTCATCCCCACTTCAGCTGTCTCTTGTCGTCCCGTGGTGCAGGTGAAGCGGACCTATTCCCAGGGAACGTACCGCGCAGGGGCCATGCGCCAGGTCAGCCTCGTAGGGGCTGTGGACGAGGAAGTTGGGGATTACTTCCCAGAATTCATCAGCATGCTGGCGGACTCCCCCTTCTTGGAGGTTTGTGCTTTTTAACGTCCTGACAAAGTAAGGGATGCGCCCACACTGGTAGCAGCTGCTGATACGGTGCCGTGCTGAAATAGGCCGCTTGTGGTGAGCCTTCCAGATGCAGACATCCAAGAACAAATGTCAAATATTAAAACGAAACCATTTATTTTTGAAAACTTTTGTACGACAATCACTTCTAAGCAGGGATGCACGATAAATATCGGTCCGATACATTGTCTGCCGGTAATGGGATATTTGTATTAACATGTATTGTTCCGATAATTAATGCACCTGAGTAAAGCCACGTGGTGTAGGCTAGATTAGGGAGCAAAACATGTCTGCAAACGTCATCGCTGGTTTGGATTGGTTGGACTGGTTTGGTCGCGGAGGACGCCAGCACGATTGCTATTTGCAACACATGTTCAGCTAGGGCTAAAGTCTACTAGTTTTATCTAGGGATGCAAGAAATACCCCAAACCTTTCGACCAATGTACACATATTGAAAGTCAGTTGAACCTGCTGTATGTACAGTCTGTGTGCATTATACCCACACCAACGCTCCTCTCGCCATACAGTTTTTCACTTGCTTTTCACATTTGTAGAGCTAGCGGGATACAGCGATTTAAATGTTATGTCCATGGGGAACATTTGGAAATGCGAGACGCACTGTTAATTGCGTTTTAGTTAGGCTATTGTTTGGGGCATGTACTTTTTAATTTGCCTATTGTGTAGAAATGTTGACCAAACGATGGCCCTGTAGAGAAGCGCTGCTGCCAGGCCGCTCGGCTTGAAAGACCCGCCTCCTCGGCAGACGTACTGTTGATCTCGCCTTTAGTTCCCCGCGGCAGATCACTGTTAATTGGAGCTTGAATATCTGTTGATCTATCTCTCTAACAATGTGCAACTGCGAAAGGATTCATTTTTGGACTTTTTAATTATATATCCTGTTTCAAAAATCGACCAAAATACAACATAATTTACATAAAGATTAGTACAAAACTATTTAAGATTGCGATATTTTTTTAAACGCTTATTGTTTGCTTGACAAGTACTCGTTTAATTGAGTACACGTTTGCACCCTCAGTTGAACATGATATTCTTATGTCCTTGGCAGTGTTAACTGCAACTTGGTATCGGCCATGAGAAGCAGTTTATTATCGGTTATTGGTCTTGGTTGAAACAAATCCATATCGTGCATCCCTACTTATAAGAGATGATGGTTTATGTACTACTTTCAACTATTACTTTAACTATACTCTTAATAATGTCTAATACTGTACTCAACACTACACTAAGGGCTACTGTACTGTACTATTGTACTTGGTAGGTTATTGTATGGGTACTGCATCAGACATGTCAAGTGTTTCCCTTTCAGTCCACAGATGTGTGAATGTGTGGTGCTATGTATATGAACTGTTGCTGGTTATTCTGTTCCTGCAGAGGACACTGCCCTGGGGTACCTTCTCAAGCCTCCGTCTTCAGAGCCCCACCGAGAGCGATGACGGGCCCATCATGTGGGTCCGACCTGGAGAACAAATGATCCCAATGGCAGACATGCCAAAGTCCCCCTTCAAAAGGAAAAGGTGAGCAATTAATGATTTCACAACCTGTCAAACCGGTCTTGGAATAAGTTATAAATAGATTTGAGGTAATTTGTGCTCACCTTAAACCATTGCTTTCCTTTGAACATGTGTAGCAGATCCACCAATGAGATAAAGAACCTGCAGTACCTGCCACGGGCCAGCGAGCCCAGGGAGATGCTGTTTGAGGACCGGACCAGAGCCCATGCCGACCACATCGGCCAGGGCTTCGAAAGACAGACCACAGCCGCTGTGGGTGTCTTAAAGGCTGTCCGCTGTGGAGAGGGGTAAGTGCCTGATGCCTTACCCAAAGTGAATACCTGTGTTTATGTGGATTTTGGTGGCAGGGACCTTTTGAGTCTGACCCATGTTGTTTTTCATACAGCAGTGATGGGCCGGCCCGGATTACCAAAGATGTGGTGTGTTTCCATGCCGGAGATTTCCCTGACGTGGTCATGAGGCTACAGCTTGACCTCCATGAACCGCCGTTGTCCCAGGTAGGCCACAGAGCTCTCCAGACAGCTCAACATGGTAGCATTTTATTTGTCAAACTAACCACAGGGTACACTTCAAGGTGCCTAATTGTAACTCATTCCGTTGAGCTCCCCCTCCTCCCAACGGTTATTGTCCCGGTGTTGTTTGTAGCCAATGATGTGGTGAAATTGGTTTCCTGTGCTACTCTCTTCCCCCTCCACAGTGTGTGCAGTGGATTGATGATGCCAAGCTAAACCAGCTGAGGAGGGAGGGAATACGCTACGCTCGCATCCAGCTCTACCACGACGACATCTACTTCATACCCAGGGGAGTGGTTCATCAGTTCAAAACAGTGTCAGCCGTCTGCAGCCTAGCCTGGCACATCCGCCTCCGGCAGTATCACCACGAGGAGGAGGAGAAGGGGGAAGATGAGACGCTCACACCGACACGGACACCGCTTCGGCTCAAAGAGGAAGACGAAGATGATGACGACGACGACGATGATGGCGATGAGGAGGAGGAGGAGGAGGATGAGGAGAGAGATAGGACAAAGGACTGTAACGCTCGTTCGAAGATGCCACCAGAGTTTGGGGACAGAAGAAGAGAGGACTGGAGGGACCCCTCTTCGCAAGGACACACGGGGGTCTACAAGGAGGAAGAGGTGGAGACGGAGAGGAAGCCACCAGCAGACGACTGCTCGCCCACGCACAGTCTAGACTTCATTAAGAAGGAGAGGGAGGAAGGTTTGCTTGCAGAGAGCCTAATGGAGGTTACACCCAAAAAGGAGGAGAACGGGGAAGGGATGGGGGGAGGCCGGGGAGAGGGTGCAGCCTCTCGGACACTACATAAAGGGGTGGAAGAGGAAGGAGAGGCTGGTGCTCCCTTTGGGACACTACAGCACATCACAAAAGAGCAGGATGTGGCAGAGGAGAGGCAGCAGAAACCTACTCTGGCAGAGGAGAGGCAGCAGAAGCCTACTCTGGCAGAGGAGAGGCAGCAGAAGCCTTCTCTGGCAGAGGAGAGGCAGCTACAAGGCCAGGGTGCGAGAGAGAAGGCTAGAGAGGATTGTACAGGCACGCAAGTACCATCAACACCAGTCAGAAAAGATAAGGAAAAGGCAAGGGGCAAAGATAAAGAGGAAAGAGAGAAGGGGAAGGACAGGGAGAAGAAGGACAAAGAGAGGGGGAAAGAGAAGGAGCGGGATAAGAAAGACAGGCCCAAGGACCGGGAGAGGGTCAGGGAGAGGGAGAAAACCAAGCCTGTGGGCGTGACGTTGACACACCCACTGGTCCAAGTCAAGAAAAAGGAGGAGGACTGGATGCGAGAGGGCAGTGGTCACTCGACGCTCCCCTTTCAGAAGGAGGACAGGGGGTCCAAAGAGCCGGAGTCTGCCTCCAAAGCGCCATCTCAAGTCAAGAGAGACAAGGAGCATGACAAAGAGCGGCCCAGCGCTCAGCCCCACACCAGGCCGGAGAGAGAGGACTCTAAAGAGGGCAGCTTGCATCGACACAAGCCCTCCCACGGGAAGAAGGAGAAGAGCAGCCACAGGGAAGGAAAGGACAGCCAAGCCCGGAGCAAGACGGCCAGAGAGGACGGCAAGCCAGGCCCCCTCAAACAAACTCACGTCAAGAAAGAGGGAAAGAAGGACAAAGAAATCAACAACAAGGAAGAGCGGAAGAAGGCCAACGCCGCTCAGGGTTTTGCTCCGCCCGAACACAAACCCACACCACGAACACTCATCACCTTTGACCTCTTCAAGCCTATGGACGCTCACCAAGCTCTGCCTGTATCCTACACAGACACGCGAGTCAAGAGTCACCATCACGGTGACTCGCGAGGCATGTCCGGCTCCAGGTTTGGAGCGGACAGTCGGACATTTACGCCCTCAAAAGGACCCAAAGCTAAGGACCCAAAGCAGGCGAAAGCCACGCCAAACTCTGAGTCCCAGCTGTTGTTAAAACAGCCGCTAAAACCACACACCCCCCAAACCCAGAAGGACTTTTTAATATGAATGTCTCGACGTCTGGTTGTCTTTCTACTGTACAACTTCGCCAAGGCTGTGTGGAAGTGTCATTTTTTTTTTTTAAACCACACCCTTCCTTCATATATGAACATGTTTTTAAAATCAGTTTGGCTAAAGGACACATTCCATTGGATAGCTCACACCAACGCAGTCACTCTGGTGATCTGAACAGAGGAGGAGGTACTTTGAATGGGTGCTGAAGCAAGAATGTAAGCTAAATAGCAACATTTTCTGTTGGTTGGCGAATGTATGTAGGCTCTTTAAATCAGTGACCCATCAACTGTTAGGTACTCAATGAGACCCTCTGGAAACATCTGGTCTTTCTCTTCTGCTATAGGACAACCCCAATGTTTGAAACACTTCATGCCCCTGATAGGGATTTTTTTTTTACATATTGCTGTAGTCTTACCAGTTTTTAGTTTAAACACTTTGAAATGTTTTCTGACTGGATTCACTGACTCACAGGGCTGTAAATACTACTGTACAGTATAGATGTATTAGCATTAAGGTGAGAAAATGTATACAGATATTGCATATATTTTTTGTAAGATGAGTTTTATTTTCCATAGAACTTATTTATATCATTTACTGTCAGTTTTTATTTGAAACCAATGTACGTGAGAATTTTGTAAATACATTTTATTTCCTAAGGTAAGACTTGGTAGTGTGATTTATACTCCAAAACTCTCAATAAATGGTTCAGAAGATTGTGTGCCTTCTTTGTCTTTAGACGAGTGTTGGTAACAAATGTTATGTACTAAATCATAAAATGACCATGGTATGTCCGAGATGAAGGAAACATCTTAAGTCGAAATGCTGGCTTCTCCGAATGCCATCAATGCCACAACCGGAATGTTCTTTAAAATTGTTCCGGGTCGGAACGTTTGTTTTTGTTTTGGCCTGTGTTACGATTCATTATTCTGAGTATCAAAGGTTGCCAGATATGAAACAAATTGGCAAACAGCTTGTTGCAGCCATTGGACGCAAACAAACGAAGTGGATCCACTGAGATTGTACTAGATTTGACCCGACCAAAAAAGCATCGTCCCCTTGAAAAAGCTCAGTAAAGGGCCGTTATAAACCGGTAGATCTTGAGATCTGGAACTGCATTTGAAGGATGGATAAAGCTTAGAGCCCAGAAGGCTTTCAAGACCGATGCCATATGAGCTGGTATAAAATGTGCAAACAATAAATTGCAAATGTATACATTCGCTCATCAACTTACAATGTAGGACTCGTCGTCGCTTATCATTATCAAAATATGTTGCACTCGTGTTCGTCCAGTGTCGTCAACCTGGCAACCCGCTTGAGTCTGGGGAGGAGACAACTCTCCAATATGGTGAATTTGGACTGCAGTACCCATCTTAGGCGATCGGTGTCAATGTAACATATACCATTAAGAATATATCACGCAGAAATCTGAGGAAAGGCAATATGCCAATGATGTATATTAGTCTTGTTTCCTCCATGTGACGTTTCAGTTAAGGTTTGGTATGTACTAAAACGAGTCTAGCTGTAATTCGAAGGCTAAAGATTGGCTCACGGAATACATAAGACACGATACATCGATTTGTCGACACAATAATCAAGTAAATTTTTTTGCACCGTGTGTATTTGGTAAAGCACGTTAGAAAAAGGTATGTAGTGTGCCAGTATTCTCAGATATGTGAAGTGCACCACATAACATGGACTGACTTTTTCAAAAAATGGTTTGTATCAAGTCTATATGTAACAATGTATGAATAAAAAAAAGTTGAGCAGTGTAACAAAGTCTCCCTTGAAGCATATCTTTAGTAATAAAAAAATAAAAATCCAATTTTCATCCTCGATTGGTCCTGGAGGAAGTGAAATTTGAACCTAGTCCATTCCTCAGTCCCTTCTGTAGTAGAACACGCTGTGACCCAGTTCTACTAACGCCCCAACCAACAGGGTCCAGAGAGGTATGCACACCACGCTCAGCCAAATGTCCGTGAGCTTTTCCAGGCGGGAACACAGCGCCAAACAGAAACCCAGTTTCAGCAGCAGAGCCATTAGGTACCACATTGTGCGCCGCAGGTTCTGATGTCCATCTCGCGGGTTCAACGCTTGTTTACAGCGACCTGCCATCCTCGCGACCAGCATGAGGATGAGAATCGCGTCAAAGGTCCAAATGGGAAGGAATATGAGAAACCAGTTCCAGTGGATATTGGAGTCCAGCTTAAGAACCAGCATGATGAGGAAAACGAGGGAGAAAAACCAAGTTAGGAGCACCCGCTGGACCAGGGACATTTTCATCTACGGCGGGCCGTCTGCGTCCAATAGCCCCAGCAAAGAAATCTGTTTAAAATGGTGCAATTACTCACATTTGAATTGATTTGAATTGCACGTTTTTGGGGCAGGAAAAAACAAATATTGTTAATGACAATCTCAACGTCACCATGACACATACAACACATGTTTATTTGACAATATGGACTAATGCAGGAAAAATATAACACTAAACAAATGTAGATATTGCATGCATATCTAGGCCTAGATAGAAACATAGAAAATGGATGAAATCGGATTCAAGTAGCCAACTCAGAAGAAAGACATGGATGTGAACAGAAAAATAAATCGTTTAAATTAAAGTTTGCAAAAATGAGCACGGCATTACGGATTCCACTAAAGTATTGAAAAGTATTTCAATACAAGTCAGGTTTTCAGCTAAATCATGATGCCGTGCTGTCAACCATGTTCAGTTGCTATGACGTCACTGATACTAACGTCAAGGAAATCGGAGCTCTGAAATTACTTAAACGAGTTTCTACGTTAAACGACGTAACCTAGTGTTCCGAGTTGTACTGAACGCAGTGTTAGTAAGATAATATACTCGAGTGTAACTATATGTAAGAGCACTAACGTTGGCTTTATATATGACCACAAATATCGAGTAAACGATACGAGTAAAAGTTTGAATATGTGTTATCCTACCACGTCTAGTGACTTTCAAATACGTTATACTAAAGCATACTGTATCAACTGTACACCACCTGCTGACTTTCAGTACGTTAAACAAAATGTGGTAGCGGTACCAACCAATACATACATGGGTACCAAGCAGAGCAGGAAGGCAGGGACGATCACGAACGCGTTTGGAGAAGTTGAAATGCAACTGCAACGTAACATGTTCCGGCGGTATTTTCAAAATTAAAGTATAGGTCCTCGTCTGCTTTTATTGGTTGTCTAGCCATTTTATTGGTAGTCTAGCCAACTCGCAATTTCTGCCACCTACTTTTATACAGAGAATAATACAATTTGTACAAAACTACTAACATTCCTTCAAAGCATAAAATAAAAAGATAACATTCCACTTCTCTCAGAAAAAAGACCAGCAAGGATGTTTTAATGTACATTTTAATGTACTGTACTAGTATAACAAATGTATAGAAATAACAATCTTGGATAAAACATCCTAGATATCACAGACTATCAAAAAAAGTACAAAACCTTTGAGGTAAAACATCATTGCAAAAGCTTCGGTTAACAGCCTTTATCAAAATTGTTATTCATATTAATTTAAAAACTTACTTCACAACATCTAGTCATTCTAAAAATAAGACAAAAGACTTTTATTTACAAGTTACCGGTGCCACAAAATACAGTGTTTGAGACAACAATCAAATGTGTAAACAATAAACAATCATTCCTCAATTGTCTATTATAGAATGCCAGATTAAGAGATGTCATCAATGTATTATGCTTACAGCAATAATTTTTGCATTATTAAAGTTATAACCAGTCACCATTTGTGTCAGACACAAATAAACTAAGAGCACACAAACCTCTTAGCATTTCTAAGCAAAATGGAAAAATGTTTGCAAATTTTAAGTTAGCAAAATGGTCAATAAAATCCAACAAGGCAGATCAGATCAAAAGAACATAGCTTTTACTTCCATATAAATTTCAGATAAAAAGAGCAGCGCCCTTGGCCAGGAAATCTGCTTACACAATGGAATCTTTTTTAAAAGCTAAACGTCAACAATTTTTATATACCATTTCCAAATGACCAAATTCCAAACCCGAATATCAAGACAGGACTAAATGTAGGAGGGATGCGATTTGATTAAGGGACAAATTTGAAGATTCCCTAGGGAAGTAATCCATATTATTTGTCATCCAGGAATATTATGCCTGGCCCCTGTGTCATGTTAGTATCTCTCAGGTTCACTCGAGAGGGTTGTTATTCTCTCCATGCCCTGTTCCACCGGCTCCCTTCATGTCTAGACAGTGCTCTGTCTGTCCTGACCGTACCCCACTGACTCCGGCCCCTTGGGCGTGAAATCGATGAAGATGCCTTCTGAAGTGGTGGAGTCCTCAGACTCCACCGCTCCACCGATGATGGTTTCAGGGCTGGATGTTGCACTGGTGGGGCTGGAGGAAGCGGCCCTGCGGAGGTCAGTGAGTGTGGTGGTGGCTGGGGTGCCGTGGAGAAGCCCGACGGAGCGGAGCGGATGGATGCAGGAAGAGTGGCAGAGGGACAGCTCCACCGCGCTGGACCCGCCGTGCAGGATCCCTGTGGTGTTCATCACACAGTGTGAGAAGAGCAGTAGGACTTTTCAAGTCATTCAGAATCAGAGTGCTTTATTATTCCTGAGCGAAATTGTTAGGGAAATTTAAGTGAATTCAAGCCTCTAAAAGTTGAAAAAGTTTTCTTAACATTAAACAGTAAAGTGAGATTACTACGGTATACTTGTTTGATTAAAAGGAAAAATCCAATACATCTCACAAATTTGAAGGTAAAGGATCGGGGCAATCTCGAATAATGGTACATAGAGTCATATTGATATTGCTTTAGTGCTTTAAGTCTTTTGCCATTATGACATCTGACCCCTACCGTTAAACTGAGATCCCACACACAGCCTGTTGGTGGACATGTTCGATCCAGCCGCTATGTTACCATAGGCTGCCCCTTGTTCCTCAAGGCAGGATGTGATCTCACAGGCAGAATGTCGCCGAATGCCCCCGCTGCCAACAGAACTAGCATCCGGGTCGTATTCGGCAACCGGAGTTAGCAGAAGTGGAATGTTGTAGCTTTTGGATCGAACAACTGGATTTTTCGACAGCTGGTCCACAGGTTTGGGCCAGCACCATTGTAGGCGTTTCTCTGTAGAAAACAACCACAGCAAGACGGGGGAAAAATTATTGAAGGGCCACTAGAGGTTCTCATCCCTATGGCCTATGTAATATCCCCAATGCCCGGGACTTAGAGGATGAGACTTTAAAGTGAGGTCCTGACTCCCTCTAATCACTAAAGATCCAGTGGCAAGATTAGAAGTGCTAACCCCAGTGTCCTGGCCCAATTCCCAACCAGGTGCTTGTACCAACATGGGCCCCGAATTATCTCCTGGTCTCTCATTGGATAGTTTCATTCCTCACCTCTCCACTGTGATAGCCAGTGTGTGGTGTTCATACTGGCTGCTGCACACCCAAAGCTGTGCCACACACTGGTAGTGGATGAGGTGTGATATCCCCAACACTCACTATGCATGTTGGGTGTCTTAAAAAGCACAATTAATTATTATTCATTAATTTCCTGCCCACATTTTTCCCCTGTCCATATTCCTCTGAACAAGACACTTACACTTCCTCACTGATGTGACCCTATTCACTGACCCATTTCTAAATGGAGACAAAAGATCAGATTGCCTTCTGAGATGTAGATCCATGCATGAAAATCTGCAGTGATAGTTGTTGCCAATAGGTGTCTCCAACACCTCTCCCACTCACCCAGAACACAGCACTGGGCCTCGCTCCCATCCCCAGAGTAGAGTCCATGGGTACCCAGGTAAGGAGAAACTACCTTCTGCACTAGAGACTCCAGCCTCATGTAGTCCTCACTGGCAACCCGTTGCTCATGCACGCCCTGCGGGTGGATTAGAGAGAGCACAGTGATGTACAGTACCTGTGTGTGTGCGTTAGGCCTAGGTCTGACGCTAGGTCATCCCAGTCAGAGTGATCTCTGAAATGGAAGACGTTAGGGTGGAGCTATGATCTATTGGAAGATAATTAACAATGGAACAAGGGCGGCTACCTGCAGAATGAGCAGCATCTGTGTGATGGAGGGCGGTACACGCGCCCGCGGCCGGGACAGCGCGTCATCCAGCTTCACACTGAGGACGATGGTGTTGCGGAACTGGAGCAGGGCCAGCTGTCTCACGGACGGCTCCTTACCCTGGATACAAATGGAAAGATGGACAGACAACAGAACACAAGGACAGACAACAAAACACATGGTCAGACAACAGAATACAAGAACAAACCACAGAACACATGGACAGACAACATAACACACGGACAGACAACACAACTGTCTAGATCCGTCCACACCTGGAGAATGATGCACAGATGAAACCTCCTTGGATGAACACGACAAAGGGTGAGGGACGGGAACACGACAGGGAGGGGAGGGAGGTGAACACAACAGAGAGTTGAGGGAGGTGAACA
>OOFG01059992.1:0-10467 GCA_900323295.1 Molva molva
CATTTTAACAGGCACCATCGTAGGACAAACAATCTTGTTTTTTTTGCAGAACTTTGGATTGACAGATGGCTTGGAATGTTATTAGTATTTTGATCATTCTTTTACAGAAATAGTGCTTAGTACTGCTCCTTTTAGGGGGATTTCAGCCCACGATGAGGCTTAGTGTTTTTGTTTGTATTTTCTCCTTAAGTTGCACAGCTGGTGGCCCACCAACTGGTCCTTGAGGAACACACACACAGCGACACACACCAAACTACTCGGACCACACAAAGCGACACACAAACCAAACCACTCTGACCACATAGTGACACACACCAAACCACTCGGACCACATAGTGACACACAAACCAAACCACTCGGACCACACAAAGCGACACACAAACCAAACCACTCGGACCACATAGTGACACACAAACCAAACCACTCGGACCACACAAAGCGACACACAAACCAAACCACTCGGACCACACAAAGCGACACACAAACCAAACCACTCGGACCACACAAAGCGACACACAAACCAAACCACTCGGACCACACAAAGCGACACACAAACCAAACCACTCGGACCACACAAAGCGACACACAAACCAAACCACTCGGACCACATAGTGACACACACCAAACCACTCGGACCACATAGTGACACACACCAAACCACTCGGACCACATAGTGACACACACCAAACCACTCTGACCACACAAAGCGACACACACACCAAACGACCCGGACCACATAGTGACACACACCAAACCACTCTGACCACACAAAGCAACACACACACCAAACGACCCGGACCACATAGTGACACACACCAAACCACTCTGACCACACAAAGCGACACACACACCAAACGACCCGGACCTGACCTACCAACTCCTCATGTTGTCTTTATTTCTCCCACTCAGGCGTCGGTGGCTCTCCGAGAGCTGTACAGGAAACACCCGGTTCTCTACACCACCAGCATCGTCTGCTCCTTCGAACCTAAAGTCATCTACAGGGTAGGAAGGGATCAAGTCCGCCCACACCGGGGGTTAGAACCGTCCTGTTGTCACTTGCAATTGGACCGTCCTGAACTCTACAGTTAGCTACACGGTACTGCCCAATCAGACGCCGTGATAGGGCACAACGATGGAACGCATGTCCCTCAGAGAGGAATACTAAAAACTAGTATAAACTAGTGTTGGGATGACTAGTACTAGTGTAAAGGGTTGGAATGTGTAGCTAATGCATTGTATGTTTAGATGTTATAGAACATAATAAAGAGTACATTTTTTGTATTTGAAGTGAACTCATATCATCCATCGCCAAAAGTGTATGCTATCTTTAGCTAAAGGTTGACGTGCAGAATATTGAACACTGCCTCTCATATTTCCATCAACCAACCCCTGCTCCAGATGAGGCAGAGCGACCCGGAAGTGGTCACCGCACTGACCCACAGGCCGTGGAGCCTGAGTCGCTACGGAGACGGTGTACCGCGCTTCACGTCGCCTTGGAAACACAAGTGGATGACGCTGGTGGACGTACTCCTGGACTGGGCGCACCATCACTTCCTGTGGAAGCTGTGCGGCGTCTCTGCATTCCTGGTGCAGAAGGACTTCGTCTCGCCGTGAGTCCCGTCTACGACCCAAAACGATGATTTCACTAAGGAAGAGAACTAGGTCTTCTTCCCTCATACATTGGTGTTGTTGATCCCTTCCCCTCCCCCCCACAGAGACTACGTCCAGTACTGGGCCCAGCGGGGGGTGCGGGTGGTGGCCTGGACGGTCAACAAGGCGGTGGAGAAGCAGTATTACCGGGAGCTCCTCCAGGTCAACTACATCACTGATAGCCTCGTTGAAGACTGCGAACCTCATTACTAAAGGCCCACTTATGCTTTAGCGTCCATGGTTGCTGTTGGTACGCTGTAGGTCTCCACACCGGGGCTGGCGTTATGAGTCTGTGTCAGTGATCCTGCACCTAATGCGGAAAACATTGCAGAATAGACGAAGCAGGCCATCTGTCGCCCCGCTGTAAGCGGCAGCCTCTTTGGGGTACATAAGGGATGTAGAGACCCACGGTGCAGCTACAACGGTATTCAACACCTCAGCCTTCGTGTCGTTCACACACAGGCAAGCATTTCATTTGAAGTACGATTCTTTTTTTGCCATGGTATTCAGGTTTTTCATGAAGGCGTTTCCATTGGTTTTTAAAGGGTCCTTCCCTCTGAGAGATGCTAGCTAGTTAACCTTTGCAGAACAATGTTTAAAATGTACCTATTCAAATGTGTCTCTCTACGGTGACCTCTTTTATACGTGTTATCATTTGTCATGTGTAAAGCAGACACCACAACACCTCTATCAGATGTACTGTATTCACAGACTGTTTTTAGTTTCAATGTTTGTTACACTGCAATAATTGAATGTACTTACTCTAGCTGAATAGAGGCCTGTTGCAAAATTTGAAGGAAGCTGTTGTAAAATGGGCCTGGGTTGATAAGCGAAACAAAGCAATTAAACTGAAATGCTGAAATATTTTTATTTCGATTTTCCATATTATAGAGTAAGGCCCTTTAAAAAGGAACAGCACACGTTACTGGAGTGGCAGTCAAACTCCCATCACTGGCAGAGCTAATGCTCATGCACTCGCCCACTGATCTGTGTGGCACATAGACTGTAAAAGGTGTCGGCACAACATCCTCCTATGAGGAGAAGACAAAACGGAGGTGATGCAATTAACAGCAGCCACGTTTGATCGTCGACCGTATGGCCTGCGTTTCCAAGTTGATCCAAATAGAGGTGCGACGCACCCTGGTTTTAAGCCTGTCTGAGCCACGTCTTGTCCCGACGGATCTTCACTTAGCAAACAGTTCGTAGACGGTGTGGCAAGACGCTCACGTGATTCGAGGTGCGTTTTGCAGTAATAAGATAATTAAAGGTTTTGGAGTTAAAGTCGGCTATTTGGGTTATCGCAACGCCACAATCACATACTTGTATAACAGGCTTGTTGTCGTATATCTGACATATATATAACATCAACCCTGACAATATTTTATTTCGTATGCTTATCTACTTAATATACGCTTGTTATCTGGGTGAGAGGTGAAAGATAGTATTCTGAACACTTCTGAAGGGCACCCCGCCTCCTCTAAATCTCGATTGGGGGCGTGTCATGACGTCACGTGGAGGTGCCCAGCATTACTGTCTCAGTTTTGATTAAATCCAATCCTACGGTTCCTTTAACGCACAAAGATCGGTAGCTGTCAACACCAATACCTTGCTGACACACGTTCCGGTTTACGAGAGGAGACTACAGGTTTTTGTTTTTTAAATCTATGAGCATGTGTCGCTGGTTTCTCCTTGGATGACCTATAGGCAGTCCTTGCAGGAGCATATGGCGCTAAGAGCAAACATCTGCTCAGGAACGACAGCAAGGCACACTCGGGAACAGGGCAAGCTGCGTGTTTTGGGCTTCATTCAAACGCAGAGTTGACTTTACGAAACACACTGCAAACAAATTACACCGGTATTGCGAGACAAGAGGGACAGAACAACGAGTCAACGACATTAACGGCCTGACTTAAAATTTGCAGTCGCTGCATTGAACCGAAATCTAACAAAACTCAACACCATTCGGAATATCCTTAGGGACGCCTCATGATGTACACTATTACCAGAGGTCCCAGTAAACTTGTTACACAACGGAGGACAGGTGAGCAACAGTCCCAGTAATTAGCCGGATTCTACTTAATTTGCCCCTATGGGATGGGACTTAAATCTTGTATATGGGAAGAAATGTGTATGTGAAGAAAAAACAATTATGTAAGTCATTTTCAATGTTTCTTTTAGGTCCTACACAACAAATTGAGAGTAAAACCAACGACTTGAAGATAAAATCGCCGTCGTGGTTAGAGTCGAAGTGAGTAAGAACACATGATCTCCGAGCTGATGGTTCAGACCCAATAGTTTTATGAAACAGCTACCATTAGATATGTGCGTCTCCAGCCCGTGTGGTGTTTGTGGTCACATAACACCGCTGTCGTGCTGTCACGAGACACTGCAAACCAGCGTCATCGCCGTAGTGGTGCGTACAGTGCGTACAGGGTAAATGCATTACAATTTATACAAACGAAAAATATCAAACGAAAGATATTCTGCTCCAGCAGAACATCGCTGTCCGTACCCGGCCATAACTGTGACCTTGCAAGGGTTTGTTTACAGTCCATGTGGTCGTCGGGCGGAACTGTGTCATAGGCTCAATGGGCGGGCTCGACACCTAGAGCCGACAGAGTAGTAGGCTGCTTAGTAGTAGCCTGGATCTAAAGAGTACGCACCCAAATTAAACATAAGTAGACTATAACTGGCTCCAATTATGCTATTTTACACTATAACGAACGGATGTTAACTAAACTGGCAGTCGGGCTAATATTCGGTTTTTGTTGAGCGTGCCGCTTAATTGGGAAAGGAATTAATTAAACGGACTTGCGTAATAACCACTATGCCAGCTTAGTACAAAGGTGCATGTCCTTGCAAATATATGATTTATGGGACGCTGGCTGAACAAAATGTGTTGTGGGATATCATCTACATTTGATCCCTGTAGAATGCCCTCTATACTGTAGCTGATCAATACATTGTTGGTTTCTGTATCCTCCAGCTCTCCGCCCCCTAAGATAGTATTCAATAGACCGAATGGGAAGAGATACCACACTGCAGCGACACCGAAGACAGACAGTCCTCCTGAGGGCTGCTTCACACCTGCACACGAAGAAAATGTTAAATTTGTCTACGAAGGTAAGATATTTGCTTCATGCTACCTTGTACCTTCATACGTGGAGCTGATCCTTTTTGTCGTGAAGATGGGTGAATTCAACGTGTGTTTGTGTGTGTTTGTTTTATAGCATGGCAGGAGGTGGAGCAGAAAATGGGAGATGGTGAGCAGGAAGGCCGCAAACCAGTCAGTGCGCCTGTCCAGTACTCAGAGAAGACCACCAGTCCTGTTATGAAGAGTAAGAAATCCTTTTATACGTCTCAAACTCTGCAGGTCAATCACATCCATTTCTATAGTCTTGTGATGACGCTGTTTTCACCCGTCTCCATCTTTATTGTGGCGAGACGCGGTCAAACCTGCTTTTACTAGCCCAGAGTAGGCTACACATTTATTTAAAGAGTGAGCAATACCACAAACAATTAAGCATTTGTTTTGGAGAGAAAATATTCCTGGCTTGACTAAGCCATGGATGCATATCTTAAAATAGTTGAACTCATAATTTAAAGTATTTTAAAAATGAAGTTATCGCTACAAGTATATCTTTTATCTGAACAGAAGTGGTTGCTTCAGTGAATTGCGCACTGCATATTTGATCAGCTTTAATGTTTAACTAGCTCTCACCCAGCCTGTCCAGACAACGCAGGTGGTGGCTGATTAGAGGCTTCTACCCATGACTTACTCAACCCGGCCTGCTCCGGTTTACTGATATTTACATGGACTTGTACGACTTACCGTTCGTCGTCGTGGGGTTTCACCTGTGTGTCAGGATGCTCGTCTCTAGATGTGTATCATCGGAGTGCTTTGCTCGCCCCTGCAGACGTCTTAATCCCTTCTTTTTCCGTCTTGGTTCTGCTGCAGACTTTGTGCCTATCGACCTGGAGGAGTGGTGGGCTCAGCGCTTTCTGGCAAACATCGCCAACCTGTCATGACCGCTGGCAGGCTGAGGATCTCGGACGGAGCGCCAGGGGGCAAGGCTCGGGAGGGAAGGATCGGACCGCGCCGATGATCTACCCCTCTGGTCCAGATGACTCAGAACGCCCCAGTACCGGAGGAGGAGTCTGGTCTTCAGTGTGTCACTTGGGGGCCAGAGTACAAGGACAGCTCAGGACACCAGAATTTACACCCTTATTTTTTGCTGCTCTAGAGGATTCTGGATTTGCGAAACAACAAATCGTGATCTACTTGTCTTCGTAGCAACATGGAGGCCGAATGAGGTTCTGTCCCACGGTGAACTGCTGAGGAAGACCTCTGCCTCTCTACATACTTGAATGTCCTGTCAGATGGTCTGACAATTCCCTTCTTCTGCGTCTCTGGTTGAGAACCTCCCTGGGGCTCCAGGTTTGCTCCAGCCGTTTGTTGGCTGATCTTTAGATATTCAAATCTATCGAAGAGAAAACCAGTAAAAACATCCTTTTGCAAGAATGTGTCCTGAAATTATTTCACATTTTGCACCGAAATGACCGGGTTTAATTAGGGGCGGGGATACTTAAGAGATTTAAGGAGTTAATGTGCAGCTGCCAGGCCTGAAACACTCACACTACATTAGACTCGTACATCTGCCTCTTTGTTTATTTTCCACAATGGGCATTCATTACTTATACAACAAAATATTTAAAATTACACAGTAAGGAAAACAAACAACTTCATCAATTTCCAAATGATAAAACATCTCAGACTAAAATAACAGGGAATATTGACAGTGTGACAATAATTATCTAAAACCTTTCCTTCTGCTCAGCTTATATTGACCATAAAACCAACTGAAATGCGTTGCCACGTTTCAGCGCCTGATTGTGTAAAACCACATCAGCTGCGTTGGGTTTGTTGTGCTCATCCCGACACGTTTCTACCTTCACTCTGCGGCCAGAGCAGTCTTCCTCTTCCTCCCCCTCGCTCCTCTCTCCCCCGCCGGCCCCTTGGCCCCGCCCCTCCGGCGCCCGGCAGTGGGACGGCCCGGCTTGGCCGTCGTCACGGTGATGCACTGGGAGTCCAGGTAGTCCAGCAGCTTGGCGGCGCCCAGGCGGATGCCGGCAGCCTTGAGCCGGGCCTGGAGCTGGGAGAGGACCAGGGGCTGGTACCGCAGCACCTGGTGGTACAGGTCCGTGTTGGACTGGATGAAGGCCCGCACGGCCTGGATGCGGTCTTGCTGGCGACAGGCGGCCTGGGAGGCTGTGACGGAGCCCTCGCCGTCAGACTCGCTGTCAGAGGAATGCAGCAGCTCTGGGTTGGACCTGAGGAGGGACCAGGACGTTGGAGTTGACAGTTATTTCAATAAAACTAAACGTCCATAACAACTACAAAGAACCAAAGAGTATTGGAAAAGTTCTGAGACGATCAGAGTACTACTACAACTAGGAATATAGTACTACTAAGAAGTTCTGAAACAATTAGTACTACTACAACTATTAATGCAGTACTACTTAATAAGGGGTAATTTCCAAAGTATATCCTATCTTAGTAGAAACAATAAAGTCCTCATAATACCCCTGGGATCCACCTCCGGCACACAGGCCTGGATCCTCGGTAAAGTCTTACCGTTCTGATTCCTCACTGGCGGCGGTGGAGGTACTGGTGCTGGACCCCTGGGACGAGGACAGCGGCTCTGGGTCCTCACGGCCCCGTTTGACCGGGGAGGCCCCTGTGGGAACGCTGGGCCGTTTGAACGGAGGCCCCTGGGCACAGGAGGGGGGCCTGCTCCTGGAGGTGGTGGACAGAGGCTCGGTCGGTCCAGGGCCGCCTAGTGGGGCGACCCCATCCTCCTCGTCGGAGTGGACCAGCTGGTGGGTGTACTGGTGGATCTGCCTCAGCTTGAGGATCATCTGCCGCTTGGGTAACGGACGCACGCCGAACCTGGACAGAGACGTGTTTTAGGGGGTGGAACCTGGACAGAGACGTGTTTTAGGGGGTGGAACCTGGACAGAGACGTGTTTTAGGGGGTGGAACCTGGCAGAGACGTGTTTTAGGGGGTGGAACCTGGGCAGAGACGTGTTTTAGGGGGTGGAACCTGGACAGAGACGTGTTTTAGGGGGTGGAACCTGGACAGAGACGTGTTTTAGGGGGTGGAACCTGGACAGAGACGTGTTTTAGGGGGTGGAACCTGGCAGAGACGTGTTTTAGGGGGTGGAACCTGGACAGAGACGTGTTTTAGGGGGTGGAACCTGGACAGAGACGTGTTTTAGGGGGTGGAACCTGGCAGAGATGTGTTGTAGGGGGTGGAACCTGGACAGAGACGTGTTTTAGGGGGTGGAACCTGACAGACGTGTTTTAGGGGGTGGAACCTGGACAGAGACGTGTTTTAGGGGGTGGAACCTGGACAGAGACGTGTTTTAGGGGGTGGAACCTGGACAGAGACGTGTTTTAGGGGGTGGAACCTGGACAGAGACGTGTTTTAGGGGGTGGAACCTGGACAGAGACGTGTTTTAGGGGGTGGAACCTGGACAGAGACGTGTTTTACAGATGAAAGATAGCCAATGCCCATCACCAGCCTAAAAGAGTCCAGAGTTAAATCTTCTTGCTTTATCGGACAAGCAGCCAAGAAAAAAAATAATACTAATTTGATAATGAATATAGATTGGTATTTGGTATTTGCACTTAATAAATGACAATTAATTGATCAGAAGTTAGATTAGATTAATTTTCTGTCGACCAACAAATCGTTGCAGCCCTAAAATACATAGAACTTATGAAGGGAGGGAAAGTAAAGATAGACGGAAGATAAAGTCAATGTAAATAAACCAGACATAACTAACCGACAACACCAAAACAAGAGTTCAACTAACAGATCCAAGCCTTTAATTTCACACTGACTGTACTACACTGGACGTCCCAAGCAAATAAAGTCTGCATTTACTTTAGTCTTGCTACTTGGTTCACTACTTAGTGGTAGTCGATGGGGATAATTGGATCTCTTTCCTTCGCCACCATGTAGCTACGCTTCAACAAAATAAGAGCGGTTGAGAAAGCCGAAGTTTGAAAGATAAAGACTTCATCATCACTTGTAAAAAAGTAACAACAAAACCTGAGTTCTTTGCAAACCAACTCAGCTGAGCAGCGCCACCCGCTGACCTGTGGAGCTTGTTCTTGAGCTCGGGGGTGTCCATGTCGGAGTAGGTGGGCATGGGGGTGATGGGCACCAGAGAGGTCCGCTTCCTGCTCCCAGAAGACACTGGAGAGGACGGCACAGGGAGAGATGCGTGGAAGTAGGCCCGCTTGCTGCACGGCCCGATGTACGCTGTGGACCTGAGGTCATAGGTCAAGCCATCGGAAGCTTCTCTCCGAGCTTCGCTAAAACATCCGTATCCGATATAATTAATCAGAATCACTTAGTTGTGCCGACTCTGCCTGAGAGCATTTTGCGTGAACGCGCCTGCCAGGAATGTAATCAATAGCAATATAGCACTTTGGTCTTCGTGATGAGACATTTTGTAAAGTACTTGAATGGGGATTCACCGTTGTGTTGATCACAAACTCCAAACTGACCGACACACATTAGTTCCCAAAGTTGAAAGTGCTCTATTGCCATTGATTACCTGTGAAGAGGGTGAGCTCACCCTAGACGCTCTCCGACAGAATCGGTACAAAGAAGTCATTTTGACCAAACATATTGGCAACCGATGCTTTAGTGAAGCCAGGAGAAACGGATACGATGGTCACCCAGACCGGTATGGTCCTTTAAGGTTCAGTTGATTTGTAAAGCGCTACAACAGGCTGATTGTAACGATGTTACAAGCGTCTGACAGAAGAAGACAAAACACGTGATAAACACACGACATGTAAAACAGTGAACTAACCAACACCAAATATGGGAACCATTCAAACTGAGCCTGTATGGGTGAATGTTTTACAAACATCATGGAGGTGACAAACTGTGTGCTGAGGGTGAATGACAATCATTTCAGGTTTGGTTAGGTGAAGAATATAGAGCAAAGCTATTATATTCAAACAATGAATGCATCCATCCTATAACACCTACTGCAGTATGTCACATCACCTCATCTCCATCCTCAATTCATGGGAGGAAGCAATACCAAAACATGGATCATACCATCATACACCCTCCCTGTGTGTGAGGAAGGTTTACCTGGGGTCTGGAACCGTGCCGCAGGGTTCCCCCTCTGCGAGAGAGGGAGGACCTCAGCCCGTCCCCCCTCCTCCTCCTCCTCCTCCTCCTCCTGCCAGCTGTCCCACAGCTGGGGGTCCAGGATGCTGCTGTTGACCTCCGGGCCTCTGGGAGGGGTGTCGGGGTCAGCCAGCGGCTGGGCGGTGGGGGGCGTGCCCGGGCTTCTGCTTGCGGAGGGGTTCTGCTCTCTGTCCGGGTAGCGACTTGGACTGAGGGGGGGGTGTAGGGAGTGAGGGGAGACAGGGCTGTGCTGGTGTGAGCTGAGCCCTCCGCTGTCCTCCAGCCTCAGGCTGAAGCACGGCGCCTGACCGCCATCTCCCCCGCCGCCGCCCGCGTCCAGGCCCCACGAGTCGTTGAAGGCCATGGGGGGCTCGTCCATGAAGCTCTGGCAGAAGCTGGGTTTGGCCGCCCGTTCGTGCCCTCCCTCCGACGCCATCCCCCTTTCCTCTCCTTCCACCGCTCCCCTCTCTCTTCCCTCGCTCCTCACACTCTCGTTCGCATTTCCGATCTTCTCAGAGTCCACGGTGTTCAGGTCTTCAGTGTTGCCATGGTGATGACCCGACCCAAGCGTGCGTCTGGAGCGACCGGAGCCGTCGCC
>OOFG01059994.1:0-13199 GCA_900323295.1 Molva molva
TTCCCTTGGCGTTCTGCTTCCTTGATACAGTGTTGGTGTCTGACCCTTATTTGGAGTAATAATTGGACTGGTGTATTTCTTTTTAATCCATGTCTCTGTTGTGTTTTGATGGATTAGAAGGCATGTTTTTTTATTTTCGTGTCTTGCTGAAATAATTAAATTATACAATTTATTATTTAATTATTTTAATTTGGCTTGTATTCAGGACTCCCACTGAGTCTGTACTACATGAAAAATCCCATGGTATAATCCCATATATAGCTATGTTCGTTCGTTATGGTCTGTTTTGCATTTGAGTCGCATTTTGTAAAACCAAACCACAGCATCTAAACCACACAGTGAAATTGTTTCTGATAGGTTCAGTTTATGTGATGTGTGGTGATGAGTGGCATTAATAATGAGCCAATCAAAAAAATATATACTTTATAAAAATAATTGAAACAGAGCTTTTGCTCGCTTTTTGCTGCAGTGTGACTTACTTTACTTGGCTTTTCTGCTTACCCCTATCTTAACCATTATCCCAGTCCTCAAAATGATGATTCGACCAAATCAAACAGGCCATGCATCACAGTCTGTAAACTAAAACGTCTGTATTGTGTGACGTGTTACAGGACCGCATTTGTTTGAAGATTTGTTATTCAAACTCTCTCTCCCTCTGTAGCCAACCTGGAGCCATCGCTGGAGATGGAAAACGAGGAGAAGATTCGCCTGGACGCCCGCCGACGCCTTGAGGAGCAGCTCAAACAGTACAGAGTGCAGAGGCACAAAGACAGGGTGAGTGGAGGGAATCAAGACACCATGTTCCCACCCAGGAAGCTCTGAAAGTACCTTTCAACAGCCAATAAGTTGTGGTTGTGGTAAACATAATGACCGTGTAATTGGCCAAAGGCCTTTTAATGATGTTGGAGTTGAGTTACTCCGACGTTGGAGTTGAGCCCTGTGCATAGCTGAGATCCATCCCATAATGTTGGTGTACTTCCTCCATCCAGTCTCACCGTGGCAGTACAAGGAGCAGGCTCTCCAGCACCCTGGACACGGAGGTCATGCTGCACCCCGAGTCGCTGCCCCGGGCCAGCACGCAGGCCATGACGACGGAGTACTCCTTCATGAGGACCACCGTCCCCCGGGGGCCAAAACTAGGCAGCCTGGGGATCCCGCCAGCCAGGGAACGCAAGCCCAGGACCTCTGGCAAGATCCACTCCCTGGCTGACTACAAGTCCCCTGAGGACAGAGGCAGTGGGGGAGGTGGCGGCGGGGGAGGAGACTCGGCGAGGACCGCCGACGGCTCCCTCCACTCCACCATGAGCTCGGTGTCCACCTTGTCCGAGCTCAGCGGCGTGTCCGACTCCAGCTCCGTCGAGGGCCAGCCGGGCTCCCTCCTGCAGCCGGCGGACGGCATCTTTGAGTGCGACGGCAGCGAGTCGGGAACAAGGCCCGGGACGGACGGCAACGACAGTGACAGCTCTACCTACAGCAGCGTGTCCGCCCGGGGGGGCTACGCCACACTGGCGGCGGCGGTGGGGGAGCGGCCTCGGGTGCCGTACACGGTGCAGGGCAGGGAGATCGCCGCCGAGGCCGTGGGGCAGTTCCCCTCCCTGCAGGAGGTGCTGCAGGCAGCCAGCGACGAGCAGCAGCACCTCCTGGAGCACGAGCAGGAGAGGGAGGGCCCGGCGGAGCCTCGCAGCCGCAGGGACAGCTTCTCCAGCAGGTACCCGATGCCGGATCGGACCCCTTTACTTCTGCTGGGGGATGATGAACACTCGGTGTGTTCAGCATGAGTCAGAGCGTGTTTTATCTTTAGTTCAACCAGGAATACGAGACCAGTGAATAAGACAGTGTAAGACAGTGTACCTTACTTTAAAAAAAATGAAATGTGCGAAGGAAACATACATATACTATATACAGTACAGTTTTTCTTTTATTATAGCCCATTATTTATAATATAGAAACATCATAGTATAAATCCACCATTTGCCATTGGCAAAACCATTGCCATAATGGTTTTGCATTAAAATCATAAAATCATATGACTGTAGGATTGTTGGCTCAAGACTGCCCCTGCCAGTTCCCCAGCCAAGCTTTTGTTTCCCTTTGGGATTTGGTATTATATGTTGTATTGAAGTGTAGGAATAGGATTGAACTTTTAAGGGGGATGGATAATTATGTAAACATACTGTGAATATGATCTAGGGCAAGGGTGTTCAGCCGAAAGGTACTGGGTTTGATCCCCAATGTCCACACCCTACCTTTAGGCACCTCTAGAGCAAGATGCTTAACCACTTCCTCCTCATGAAGGACATATAGACCTACCTCAATTCACTGTAGGTCACTTTGGATAAAAGCACCTTAAATGGTAAATAATTAAACATTGCTCTGTTTGGTATACTAATCTACTCAGTCCTGTCTGGTGATCCAGTGGAGCCATGGGCAGGATAATAACACCTATGAGTGGAACCATGTAGTTCAGTGATACCAAGTGTTTCCTTACTTCTCCAGTGTTTCTCTGGAGAGCTCCGTGATGGGCCATGACGAGATGCTGCAGGTGCTGAAGGAAAAGATGAGGTTGGAGGGCCAGCTGGAGTCCTTGTCCTCAGAGGCCAGTCAGGTGAGAGGAAAATAGGATGTAGCAATTAACCTATTTCACTATTAACTGCGCTTTAAAACATCACGGTTTAGTAATTATGGGCTCATCTACACCGAATGTTTCTGTTCTCACTGTCCAAAACGAGGCATTATGGTACATTATTTTCTATGAACAACGGTTGCACAGTGAGGACAATTATACAAACATTTTCGGCGCAAGAAAACAACGTTTTACCAGAGTGCACCAGCTTGCAGGTGCGGCACATACTTCCTGCAAGCTGGTGTGGATGAGGTTCATGCTTCCTGTTCCTGTCACTCAGTTTCGAAAGGCAGAAGCTAATAATAAGAAAATACAATTGAAACCTCTTATTAAATATTGCTCATGTGATTTTATACATCCGTAGTGTCGTGAAATAATATAATGCATAATAACCCTGAAACAGTGATTTTCCTCTGACTATAATCGTACCATCAAAATCTAAAATCGTTGCATGCCTAGTGGAGACCCACATTTAACACTGTAGTATCCACTAAGGTCATTATAATACAGTTTGAGTTTCAATCAATCAGGAAGGAAAACAAGAACAAAGAATCAGTTTGATATAAACGTAATACATCTGAATTCATTTGAGAGGTATTTGATTGTCTTCAGCCTCACTTGTGTAAGTCGCTTTGGATAAAAGCCTCTGCCAAGTGACTAAATGTCAATGTGTGTTTGTGTGTGTATATATATAGAATAATATATGTTTAATAGTGCCATATTTATCAACCCTCCAATCCTACCCTTCCAGGCCCTCAAGGAGAAGACAGAGCTCCAGGCCCAGCTGGCCACGGTGAACGCCCAGCTTCAGGCCGAGTTGGAGCAGGGCCAGGCCAGTCAGGAGAAGCAGAGCACGCTGTCCTCCGAGGTGGGCACCCTGAGGCAGAGCTGTGGCCAGCTGGAGAGGGCCATGGTGGAGCTCCAGGGCAGCCTGGAGAGCAAGAACGCCAGCCTGGCCTCGCTGGGCACCGACCTACAGGTGGCCGAGGAGCAGTACCAGAGGCTGATGGGGAAGGTGGAGGAGATGCAGAAGACGGTGACCTCCAGGGACGGCACTGGTATGTTGGTGTAGCAGAGGGCTAGTAAATGCTTCTGCAACATCTCTATAAGAAGGATTAAGTATATATCTGGCTATAGCCATCTGTTGGCTAGTGATTTTCTTTATCCCTTTCATGGTGTTCATGATATTTATGGTGTTCATGATGTTTATTTCCAGTCGTGTTAAATACATGTTTGTCACATAAATATTAAACACATAGTGCACAAAGTGCAATCAACATCACTCTTGTGATCTAACCTCTGCCTGACTCGATCCTTTGTTATTTACTCATTGTTTGTGTTGTGTTGTCCTCGAACAGTCCAGGAGTTGCACCAGCAGGTGGGAGGTCTCCAGGGCCAGCTGCAGCAGGTGCAGCTGGAGCGCAGCACCCTGCAGAACCGCCTGAAGACCTCCCAGGCTGAGATCGACTCTCTGCAGCAGCTTCGCCAGTGGTACCAGCAACAGCTGGCTCAGGCCCAGGAGGCCAGGGTCCGGCTCCAGAGTGAGATGGCCAACATGCAGGTGGGCATTCGTCAAGCTCTGCATCCGTTATGGCCAGGAAGTCCATGCAATGCCCCTCTTCTGCCAGTTAACATGGATGATGTTTTAGGTTTTGTTCTTTCTATTTAAGTGTATCCAAACAATGTTAATCATTCATCATCAGTGTAATATGCTGACAACTTCAAAGTAAACTTCCTTAACTTACATTAACATTAATATGACATTGGTCCATCAAACAATTCACAAGTTGTGGTTCTGTGAAACAAGGAATGTTGGAAGATCAACACTTTTGCTATAAGGCCACTGTTTATTTCAATACCCATTTATTCTGCAGGTTATAATTATATTCTCAATATATTATTTGGCAGATGGTAACTTGCAATGGTACCTCATTGTATTTCAATACATAACTAAGAGTTCAGACCAGGACAGAGTTGACTTTTTGTCGTGCTGTTTTGCTGCAGGTGGGAAAGATGACACAGAATGGTGTCCTGGAGCACTTGAAGCTGGAGAATGTGACCCTGTCTCACCAGCTGACTGAAACCCAGCACCGCTCCATCAAGGAGAAGGAGCGCATTGCAGTCCAGCTGCAGAGCATCGAGGTGCGTCTTCCCCATTCCAAAGTCGAGTGGGAGATGAAACGGATGGGAGATGAATGATGCATTGTTGGGTCTGGTTCTAAAACGTTTTCACAACTTTTGAAAACATTGGACACATTTCTTCTGTTATTTTTAAAAAGCTCTACGACTTTTGTGAATTAAACCTGCATTCAGAAATGTGAACACTTAAGGGGCTTCATACAAAGTTCAACGATTCATGAATATCCCTTGGAGGCTGCGCATCATGCGATTTAAATAAACGTCCTCCATTCCTTTCAAGTGACCCCTAATGGTCCAGATGAACCAGAATTGTAACTGTGTTGTCCCTTGCGACGCTTGGCCTATGTGCAGGTGGACATGTTGACCCAGGAGTCGGCCTACCAGCAGATCCAGGACGCCAAGAGCATGGTGGAGGACGACCTTCAGCACAAGCTGGAGGAGTTTGAGGAGGAGAGGGAGCACCTGGTCCGGCTGGCCAACACGGCCAGCGCTCTGGAGAGAGAGCTGCAGCAGGTAAACGGCCTCTTATCTCACTCTAGGCGTGGACGTGGAACCACTCCTTTAAAGAAAGCAAACATTGCTGCCTCCGTAGCGCAATGCAAACATCCTTGCACAGATGATATACAGACTGTCAGGAGCCTCCAATATTTTCAATGCAACAAGTGTGCAAGTATGCACCACTGTTCAATTCCAGGGTGTCGCCATACAAGCATTTTGTGTTGATGTTTTTGGTTGGCTGACGGGTCCATCCTGTGGGTGCTTAAGAATGCGAATGACACAGCCCATCGTGACGGCAGCTGTGTGCGTTGCACATTGGGCATAAGTCATGTCATTAGTGTTTTTTAAGGATTGTTGGTTTATTTCATTTGGATTTAATTGTTGCTTTGTTTTCTATGTTTTGTCGTTCGTCAATATTATGTAGTTTTACTATTTTACTATTGGTTAATAGCAGGTGCTTTCATCCAAAGTGACTCAGTCAATTCAGATACAGATAGGCGTTGGGTATCTTGCTCAAGCATTGGTATGGACATCAGGAATCGAGCCATCGTTCCCTTTGGTTAGGACTAGGAACACCCCAACCACAACACCTATCCTGCCCCAGTCTTATATTGACATAGATCCAGCAGCTAGCCTGTTGCTGCTAACACACGAGCTCTCCCTCCAGGTGAAGATGACCCTGACCCAGAAGGACCTGCAGCTGGGCGCCCTGCAGCAGGAGCACCTGGAACTGATGCGACAGCTGACGGCCACCCAGGAGAGCCTGCACCACAGGGAGCAGTCCATCAACCAGCTGGAGGCACGCTACCTGGAGCTGGAGGCCCAGCTGGCCGAGCTGCAGGCTGACACGGCCACCAAGGACGACAGCCTGCAGTTCCTCCAGAACGAGAAGATCGTCCTGGAGGTAGCGCTGCAGGCGGCGCGCGCCGACAAGAGCCAGCTGGACGAGGACGCCGAGCGGCTGGGGGAGGACGTGCTGGTGGCCTCGGACGTCCTGGACCAGCTCAGACAGGAGGTCCAGGTCAAAGCCGCCCAGGTGAGGAGAGAGTACCTTGTGTGAGAATTGGATAGGGAGATTAACATGAGGTCATGATTCAGAGTCCGATTTTATGTTCTTCTAAAAATATATCTTTTTGAAAGGAATAAAATTGGAAAATAACATCATTTTGATCATATTGTTCATATTATTTTTTTTATATCAACTATAAAAATGTCAATATCTCTATAGAAACTTTAACTTTTTTAAAGTCACATCAAGCCCAAAGTAACTGTCTCTATGTTTTGTTCACTAGATTGAAACTCTACAAAAGGAAAATGGCACCTTAAAGAAACAGGCTCAGAAATTGAAAGAGCAGTTCCAGCAACAAAAGGTAATATATATATCTACAATTTCTCTTTCCATTATAAGGGAAGGACGTATATAGCCCGGGCCACAAAATATCCATATATTTCACAAATGGCCCCTATAACTCTCTTTTAACTGAAAATAACCTCTTCCATATCTGCATTTTATTTTTTTTTTATGATTGCTATGTTTATTGATTCACTCGTCCAGGTGATGGTGGAGGCGTACCGGCGCGACGCGGGCTCCAAGGAGCAGTTGATCGGGGAGCTGCGCTCCACCAAGAAGCGTCTGGCGGCGGAGGTGTCTGAGCTGAAGCAGGCCCTGCTGGACGCCCAGGGGGAGAGGCAGGTGGCGGTGGCCGAGCAGGCGCGCCTCCGACTGGATGTGCAGCGCGTGCAGGAGCAGATGAACGGCCTGGAGGCCCACCTGCAGACCGTGCAGACGGAGAGGGACACGCTGGACCAGCAGATCCAGGTACACACATAGTACCGTACGTACAGTCACATACTAGTACTCAGATGGAGAGGGACACGCTGGACCAGCAGATCCAGGTACACACATAGTACCGTACGTACAGTCACATACTAGTACACAGATGGAGAGGGACACGCTGGACCAGCAGATCCAGGTACACACATAGTACCGTACGTACAGCCACATACTAGTACACCGATGGAGAGGGACACGCTGGACCAGCAGATCCAGGTACACACATAGTGCAGTACATACAGGCAGCTACAAGTTCACACACAGCCTGAGCTTTTTTATATTTGCTTTATCCAGCAGTTGCAATCCTTGCTGCAGAAATGCATCAAGCTTTTTGTTTGTAAACAGCATTGCGCAGCAGGCCATCTGCCATTTTATTTTTAGTGAGGCCTGTTTTAATGGAACATTTGGGTGTGATTGTCTACCACAGTCTCTCCAGTTCGACCAGAGCCAGCTAGCTGCTGTGACGGAGGAGAACGACGGGCTCAGGAAGCAGGTGGAGCAAATGCAGAGTGAAGCCAAAAAGTGAGTCACATCCGCCATGTTCCGGTGCTTCTTGAAGAACTCAAAATGGACCCAATGTGGTTCCATCACGGATATTGGACTGCTGCTGTCAAGTGTGGATGTGGGGATCTGTATCCGTCAATATCAAGTCCACCGAAGAAAGTAGCATCTTAAGAGAAGATGTACCTTTTTGGGAAATCTCACCATCCAGTTATTAAAACTTGTATTCTGCTTCCAAAACAGAGCCATCTCCGAGCAGAAGGTGCGCATGAAGCGACTTGGGACGGATTTGACCAGTGCGCAGAAGGAGGTGAAGGCCAAACACAAGGCCTACGAGAACGCCGTGGGCATCCTGAGCCGGAGGCTGCAGGAGGCTCTGACTGAAAAGGAGGTGGCTGAGGCAGAGCTGGTCAAACTCAAGGCCCAGGTCTCGGAGGGGGCCAACAACCAGGCCGTACAGGTACAGCGGCGCCCACCACTCTGGGCAATGAAGATGAAGGATGTCCAGTCTCCTTAAAGCAGAGCTGTGGAGCTGATTCTATATGTGGGTGTATTGTGTGTGTGTCGTCCAGGAGAAGATGGCAGCCCTGCAGGCAGAGCTGCAGTCCGTCAGCCACAATAAGACCTTGCTGGAGAAGGAGCTCCAGGAGATTATCACACTCACCTCCACAGAGCTGGAGGAGTACCAGGAGAAGGTCATGGAGCTGGAGGATGAGGTGTGCAATCAAAGTTTTATTTGAATAAGTATTAAATTATCTTTGGTTCATATTAGGCCCACAAACCCTTGGTCATGCTGCACATGGCCCTGTGTTGTGTATTTCATTTTGAATTTTTTGTTTAATCCCATTCTTTACTTAATACATAAATATTTCCAATGTGTTGATGGTTTTTGTCGTGGAGCTTTAGATGTCATGTTTATAAACACTGCTGTTGTGTTATTGCCCTATGTCATACAGATGCAAGTTTAAATGGTGGCCTACACCCTCTGTGTGTATTTCTGCCTTCATGATATTCACATATAGATGCATGATTCTTTATTCACACATTGCAAAATGTCTTTGCAGCTTCAAGAGGCTCGCTGCTTCAAAAAGCGGATCCGGAAGTTGGAGGATGCCAACAAGAAGCTTGTGCTGGAGCTTGAACACGAAAAAGGGAAACTAGCCGGATTAGGACAATCCCACAATGCACTGCGGGAGCATTCCAACATCCTGGAGACAGCCCTGGCTAGGAGGGAAGCGGATCTGGTCCAGCTCAATCTGCAGGTTGACATTTGTTTTCTCTTTATTTTGTAATGTTGGAACCACTGACATGTCGGTTACTAACTGAACATTAGGTTGAGAAGCCAACATACATCAATTGTATGTTATGTCTTTTATTGTGAGCCCCCGTGATAGACGGTTTTCTTTCACCGTTTAGGGACAATAACATTTTCTAATACGCTACCGCAAATCTAGTATTCCTCTCCAGATGTTCGTTTTTTTAAATAGTTCTTAGCTGTTGGTTCACCTGTCAACGGATCCCTTTTCCCAGGTTCAAGCAGTGTTGAAGCGTAAAGAAGAGGAGGACCAGCAGATGAAGCAGGTGGTTCACACTCTTCAGCAGGCACTGGAGAAGGAGAAGGCCAGAGTCAAGGACCTCCAAGAACAGGTATGAACATTGTGGAAGCAACTCACCCAACCAGGGCTGAAATGTATTACCACGTAATGTTATTCAGACCCAGCTGTGTCAGTACACAGCTCCTGGTGTTTTCTGCTGCATGATGTGGCCATAATGACGCATCGGACACTATGGAGTGTGTGTTTATTTACGCGTTCTATTCTACAGCAGTATAACTGGTGTCCTGTCCTCTAGGTTGCAGCAGCGAAGGCAGAGGCAGCCCACAACCGGCGACACTACAGGGCAGCAATGCTGGAGCTCTGTGAGATCAAGAAGGACCTGCAGGCCAAGGAGGAACTGGTCAAAGCCCTGCAGAACGAAGCCCAAAAACTGCAGTATGTAGCTCGTCTGATCCATGCAGATCACTGACTCATGTACTTCTTTGTCATTACACTTGAATTGAAAACCACATACTTCTCCTATTGTGCACTTGACTACCCTTAATATGAAAAATCTAATATTGTGATCTAAATCCTGTTAAGTTGCTTTTTAGGAACTTGGTTCATGCAGCCCTTCCGATTTTTTTGTAGTAGTGCCAATTTGGATTGTATGATTTAATTATTCTCAGCCTCACCTTTTAATTTGCTTTGGCTGAAAATGCCTAAATAACTAAATATGAAAACCGCGCCAAATTTACTATAGGTGGACCATTCTTGTCCTATGGTACATGAGCTTTAAGGGGCTGATCTGTCTCTTCCTGGTTCCTTTCCTCCCCCTGCAGGGCTCAGGATGAGCAGCATTCCAGCGAGGTGTCTGTCTTCCGGGAGGAGCTGAGCGAGGCCCACTCCAAGCTGCAGATCCTCCAGAAACAGCTGGATGAGGAACTGGACAAGCAGCCCATCACCACGCAAGAGGTGGGTCATCCATACCCACACCCTTCTGTGAAACAGTAGCCTTAACCAGTAGGTCCTTTGAGCACCCCGATCACCCCTTTGAGCACCCCGATCTTTTAAAGTTATTGCTAAAGTTTCCAAAGAAATGAAGATCAGGCAGGTGGTCGAGTAGGTGTGTCTGTGGTGCACCGTGCTCAAGCATGTAATCTAACATAGAATAACCAATAAACACCTGCTTCTCAATGCCGATGACCAATAAGATAAGAACCTGTAGTTTGTGACCAACCGACATCTCTAATAATTGTAAACACAAGTTAACACTTCAGGTGTCTTTTGTCTTGTTAAAACTAGGGGTGCAAACGTGTGGTCTAGAAAACGATTTCTCTTCAAGCAAATCATGTACGATTACAAAAATATTGTAATCGCAAAACATTTCGTAATCATTTTTCCAACATCTTAGAAATACATTTTATATTATGTTTATATGTATTTTGGTTATGTTTGAAGCAGCATTTATAATAAAATTGTCCGAAATAAAGCCTTCGCCGTTGCATATATCTAATATATAGATTGAGATATTTTGTGTTTATTTTACGATGCCCACTTGGGCTGAACACCTGTTCAGCCCAGGTATATAGCTGAACAGGGAAATAGTTGAAACATTAAAAATTAACTCTCACTCCGTGCTGGCAGGTGGAGGATCTGAGGTGGGAGGTGGAGCAGAGGCAGCGGGAGATCGAGTCCCAGAAGCAGCAGATGGAGGCGACGGAGCAGTGTAACCACCGGGAGCTGGACAACCTCCAGTCAGCTCTGCAGGTAACCGCTCAGCCCATCCACTTGTGAACCACTAACCTGCTCACTCCATCCACTGCTGAACCACCAGGATGAGTAGCCATGGCAACCTGGATTGCCACACACCACTTTTCTGCCGAGTACTGGTTTTAGAAGGAGCTCGATGTTAAGAAGTTAGTATTTTTTTATTTTTGATTGTATAATTAGGGATTTTACCACAAATGTGTTTGATAATATTGATTCAAGGAGCTTTAGTTTGTAAAGCACTGCAAAAAGAAAATAATTCATAAACACGATCAACAAAGGCAGAACATTCTGAAATGGCTGTTCAGTATAGTCCCAAATCACTTCTTCACCATTGGTTTCCACCGCCCGCTACTAAAAGCTCTTTGAGCCCCACCAACACCACCACCCTCCGGCTCAAAGTCAGTGGCCCAGGTGTAGATGGAGCCTACCTCTAACCTTCCCTCACCGTCTCAGAACATCAAGGTGGAACTGGAGTCGGTGCAGGAGGAGCTGAGTGGCACGCGGAAGGACAAGTTCATGCTGCAGGCCAAGGTGGGCGAGCTGCGGAACAGCATGAAGACGGTGCTGCTGCAGAACCAGCAGCTCAAACAGGACCTCAAGCAGAACCGCCTGAGGAAGGTGAGTGCCTGGATCATGCAGCATGGGATGCCTAAACACTTCCTGGTTGGACTGTAAAATACTATTATATGGTGCTCAAAGAGTTGCTGGTTGGATTTGCTCACCTCCTTCTGGTGATAACGGTTCTTTATCGCAGTGGCTGGGAGTCACCCTTGCATGTAAAGGTGCAAAGTCATGAAACCTTTTCAGTTAAATAAATGTGGTCTTAATAGGTGGGGTGAGGTAGTCCAGTAGTGCATTTGGCTCCCAGATGAAAGGTTCTGGGTTCCAAGCCCTCTGTCTGCTATCTACCTGTAGGCCTCCTTAAGCGACATGTGCCTACTCCTACATGCTTCTCAGTGAACCTATATCTAAATGAACTGAAATAAAAGCGTCTGCTAAAGGACTCAACCGTAAAACAAATGCACGTTAACACCGTATCCAACATAAGGGGTCTTATTTCTAACGTGATTGTACTGTGTCTGCGGGAGCAGCAGCGCATGGAGCTGAAGGGAGAGGGGAACCCATCCAACCCGGTGACACCAGTGAAGATCCCAGACTGCCCGGTCCCCGCCTCCCTGCTGGACGAGCTGCTCAAGCCCTCCGCCTCCGTCAACAAGGAGCCCCTGAACAACCTCCACAGCTGTCTGCGGCAACTCAAGTACGACCGCTATACTGAAACCACTTTGATAGGAGTAAAAGAGAGGATATCATGCATAGTAAAAGGATGGTTCCCAGCTCAGCACTTTAAGAGACATCACTGGGGTTTTTAAAGGTCAAAGCCCAGTTCCCTCTGTGGAGAAATGTGTAGCATCATCTGCCATGCCGTCACCGTCAGCTAAACTATGATATGCATACATGATGCAAATGCATGCCATTTCTTTCTGCCTAAATCCCCACCACCCTCATTTGTAGTAGTTGGGGTGTTCAACTCCAAGCTAAAAGGTACTGAGATCAATCCTGTATGTCCACTCACTGTAAATCCCTTTGGATAAAAGCGTCTTCTAAAATGACTAAATAATGACTCCATAAATGAAGCATTGCTGAGAATGTAACGTCTCAATGCAAGGGGAAGACGGGTACTAACCCCTGGCCCCGGTTTCGTTCCCTCAGGGAGGAGATGGACAGCCTCCAGAGGCAGATGGAGGAGCACACGGTGACGGTGCACGAGTCCATGAGCTCTTGGAACGCCACGGAGGAGGAGCTGACTCGGCTGGGGGTGTCACCGCCTCCCCTGGACAACGAGGAGCCACCGGAGAGCAACAACAACCCCGCCGAGGAGGAGAAGCAGGCCCAGCTGTCATAACGCAGGGAGTTGACTCAGGCAGGCCGAGGGTCAGTTGAGGTTTATCCAAAAGGGCAAGTTACATTTTAAACCTCACTAGCCTGGAATTTAATTTTCTTTTTCTTGTTTTTTTTGTTTTTCTTAAAAATTTTCTGCCAACATTTGGCATTCTCTCGCTGGCACTCAGGTGCTTGCGTGAAATAATATGTAATCTTCCCATAGCTTTATTCGTCAGTCTTTATTTGAGTCTTGTGATATTTATTTGCCATTAAAGGAATTTACCAATGCTCAGTTTTTCCCAGGGCTGTGTGAGATTTTTCCAGTCTTAAGCCTCATAGTGTTACAAACAGTTACAGCGTAGCCAATGTTCAGCGTTCACTACACTGCAATCTCAAAATGGCCATCAACAACTGA
>OOFG01059994.1:13254-30921 GCA_900323295.1 Molva molva
CCCATCCGCAATAAACTGTTCTTCCACTGTACCTCTGTGCATGGGTAGGAATGACCTCACTCATACTCATACATCACGATTTACAGCGGTTGTCAAACCAGACTTTTCACAGGATCATACCCGGGACATACATCATTGTTATTTTTGTTTTGGCCCTTGTGTTAAAATGCTGTCTTTCATTTTTTAAGCTTGGCCTAAGTATATTGTCTTGGGTTATTTAAGTCTATAAATCTTTTCTTTTTCTTTTTTATGTATGTGTCTTGGCTGAATTTGATTACAGATGTGTATGGGGGGAAAAAAGCCTTATGGATAAGAAAAATGTGTTGTAAAAGGACTAAAGGATTTAAATGGAGTTGATGTGTTTCTACTGAAAGTGAACAGATTGTAATATATATTATTTCAAGATGCTGTGTGCGTGTTACCATATTGAATGGCTTGTTTAACATTTGGGTTGCATCAACTGACAATGCACACTTAACGATGGGTACATTTTCTATATAAAATGTTTGTTGGGTGAAAGCAAAAATGTTACTACTTCTAATACTTTGGTGCAATCAACACTATTTCCTTCCTGTAGTTATGTTTTATATTTGCTGAAAATGTTGACCCCCAAATCAATTGTTGGTTTAGTTTTGCAGTTATTTGACGGTTATGGAGTAAAGTTAAAATATTTGAGGTTAATATATGAAATTATTTTATTTTCTAATATTGTACATTTGTAATTTTTCAATGTTATAAATGGAATGAGAAACGTTATTTTAGCCATAACTAAACTCAAAACGGATGATGAAGCATACAAATGGTACAGCTGCTTACAAAATCGCAAGTTTCAGAATGCCACTGCTAAGTTTGTCATTATTTACAAAGTACTATAACCCTTGCCAACCATAACGCTTTTTACAGTGATATACTTTGAAAGGAACGGATTTCGCTAAAATATCAGTATACTGTCTTCAGAACCTTTACAACTATATCTTCCAAACCAACCTGGAGCACCTGGGCTCCCTGCATTTACCTTGCTGTATTTACCATTCTGCTCTGTATTTACCATTCTGCTATGTTCTGGAATATTATCATTCCGATGTTTAACGTTTATCCTGGGAGATGTCATTGTATTTATCGCATAAAATTGCACTATTCATCAATCAGCTATTTGTTTAATTGTATTCACTTACTACAACACGTAGGGCCTCATTTTTTAAGTTTGACAAGTTTCTGAGATTGGTTAACTATTTGTTTTTTAGTCAGGCATCTGCGAGTAGGAAGTTGGGGTCCTCACGCAGGATAGTTTGAAAGCGTCGCGGTGAGTCTCTACATCACCAAGGGTCAGCAGCCTGCAGCTATTCGGTATCCCTAACCAGAGGGAGTTGATGAGGAGGTGGGCATGTACCGATATGATAATCATGTAAAGAAAAGGAAATAGAGTTCCAACTCATGGTTTCGTAATATATGCTTACAATTGCATGCGACAACACGGCCTGTCCAAACACAAACTTGCGTGTTTATCAATGGTCGGTAACGCAAATTGCTAGCTAACGTTAGCTAAGCTGAGGGACAATCTCCCTTAGTTTCATAACGGGCGTGTAATTACTCCTTGCAGAAACCACCTACGACAAACATAGTTTATTACAGAATTAAATGTTTTAAAACGTTTTATTTAACCAGCCATCCACATAAATTAGCTTTTTACTGATACAAAGTTAGCATTGCCTTAAAAGTGGCCATAACATAAAAGTTGTAATAGTTATGCGTAGATTAACATTTATAATCTTAAAATTAACATTTATAATCTCAACATTTTTTGTATATGATCTAATATAATAGCTAATAATATAACTTTGGATGTCTTACGTCTCGGACACTGAGCATGCGCACAACGTGTTGTAAACAATGACACTCTTCCAGACCATCTTGAGCATTGTGTCTACACAACTGTTTATCTTTTAAAAAACGAAGACTTTGTATTGCTCACACAAGATATAAAATGATCTTCGGTAAGTAGGCATATGCGTTCTCGCTGTCATTACACCTAAGACGGTATTTTTCTTACGATCACTACGATGTCAAATTCGTGCATCACGAAAGCCCACCACGGATGGTATACTTGGGCGTGACAGCTTACGATCACATCGACTAATGATGTCAGATGTGTTGTTTTAACCACAGTGACATCATGGCAACTCTCAGATTTTGCTTCCCGTGTATCACATATCGCACGTTGTTTCGTTTTTAGTTTTGGATTTGTATCGTCTGTTGTGTTAGCTTTCCAGTCCTTCACTCTCAGCATTGTTGGCGTTACTTACTTGTTTGGTTAGCAAGCTAGCTAGCGGATGGCATACAACTATTGTGGTCTGCCTTAAATAAGGCAGTGTCAGTGTTGCTGTCTTACAGGTAATGTACAAAATGGGTTGGAAGGCAGTGATACATTGAGGAAGGTGACGATTTTAATATTGACAATTTTTGCTTGGTGGTTTTAGTAGTGGTGCTTTACTTTTTCATTACTTTATGTTCTTTTTCCTTGATTGTCCCCTGCTCCATTGCCATTCTGATGTGGGTGTGTTGATGTTCTATGGATATCTATGTACTGAAAGCACTGTGAACCAGATGAGGTGCAATGGCGTTTTGAGATCACATCATGGTCTCTGGTCTCTACATTTCTTCCAGGTAGCTGAAGCATGGAGGCGGTTCTGAGCAGGCTGAGGGGACTAAGTGAAGACGAGCTGCGGCAGGAGTTGACCAGAGCAGGCCTCAAGTTTGGCCCCATTACAGCCACAACCCGGGCCATCTTTGAGAGAAAGCTGGCCAGGGTCCTCGCCGGGCCTGAGAGCAGTGCTACCGAAACGGACCGCCCCTCTGGCGCCGGCGCCTCGGGGAGCCCCGGCGCCGATCAAAGCGACCCCGTAACATGTTCTGCGGCAGTTGCTGCGGTCAGCTGCAGCGGTACAAGTGGCCCAGTGGAGACTGCGTGCGAGGAGGCTGACTTCGGCTACGGCTCGGGGCTCAACCCCCCGGAGGAGGAGGAGATCTCGGTTCCTTCGCGGACCAGCTCCAGCAGCTCGGAGGATGGCCCTGCTCAGCCAAGAACAGAGACCCCCTCTAAGGCAGCACAGGTGTCGCCCACCTTCTTTTACGGAGTATGTCCGCAGTGGGAGGACGTTTTGGCAAGAAACGGTTAGTCGAGACTGAAGATCAATTTCCCATCCTTATCATCCACTTTTTCTGACACTGGTATATATTGGCTAGGCTGATATTGTGATAGTATGATGGTTTGCATATAAGCACAACGCCATGAGACAAAATATAAATGGTGCAAATGTTATTTAATGCGGGCCATTTTCATGCCATCTACCAACATCGGTCCGGTATTGCACATTTCGGTCAATATCGGCCGAAGTCTTGGCTGACAATAATAATTTCCCGGCCCAGTATTTCCCGTCCCACTTGTGCCATGCTTTAAATATCCGACCATTGAGAGAGATGCTTTCAGGGAAAGGAAAGCATTGTATGATCTTGTTGTGTCCCCCCAAACAGAGAGACCACACGTGTACACGGACAAGAAGGACGCCCTTCAGGTTGTGAAGATGATTAAGGGCGCTCGCTTCAAAGCCTTTCCCTCACGCGAGGACGCAGAGAAGTTCGCCAAGGGGATGTGTGACTACTTCCCTTCCCCCAGCAAATCCACTTCCTGTGGCCCAGTCATGGCCAAAGGTAGGCACAAGAGCTCACACTCACAGCAATCTAAGTCTATGGCACTGAAGATAAGCCTATTTGCAATTAAATAAGAATTAACTGGACAGATAATATATTCTGGGCAGGAGAAAGACACTGAAAATGTCCAAAATAATCAAACCCGCCTTGTTGTTAAACTTAAAACCATACATCCTGTTTCTAAATAACTACTTTTAAGCAATGACTACTATTTTTTAAAAAGTGGACAGAGGCAGAGAGAGTGCACTCTACTACAGTGCACTCTCCAAAGCCAAAGGTCACACTATGGAAACCTACATTGAAATCTATCCAAACGTATGAAAGTAAGTACCTTCTGTTTTAAAGTGCATTCTATCCCTATGTCTAGATAACATGGAGGTGGATGCCATCAACCGGGAGCGAGCAAACAGCTTCAAGAGCCCCCGCACTCAGGACCTCACGGCCAAGCTGCGGAAGTCCGTAGAGAAAGGCGACGAGAGCACCTTTAAGGACCTCATCTGGAATAATCCGCGATATCTGATTGGTTCGGGGGATAACCCCACCATAGTGCAGGTGAGGTGGTGTAAGACTCGTTTCAAAGGGTTTTGGGGGTGTGCGCACACGTTCTATGCAAAGACACACCAGTAATTTGTTGATATGTCAACATCCTGGCTTTACCCATGGCCACTGTTATGCTGTGGGGCTCCGTCCTCCGTGCTTTCAGTTGGGTTATTAAATGCTTTGTCTGTCTGACTAGTCGGTTTTTAAACATTTTAGATTTGGTGGGATCTGTGATTTGTTAAGTGCTGTCTTGCTGATACTAAAAAGCTTCATCTTGTCTGTCTCTCTGATTTCTAAATGGTGGAAATTCTTGACAACCATTGTAAAAACCTTCTTTACTGTATCTGTCTCTGTTTTAGACCTTGCTGCTGGTATTATTCAATAGCTTCTACTCTAAACGCCTTTTCCTGGCCCTTCCTTTGTGTTTTGTGTTTGGCCATGCAGGAGGGCTGCAGGTACAACGTGATGCACGTGGCAGCCAAGGAGGACCAGGCGGGCATGGCCCAGCTGCTGCTGGACACCCTGGAGGACCCAAAGTTCATGCGCCTCATGTACCCCGACGACCAGGAGCACATGCTGCAGAGGCGCATCCGCTACATAGTGGACCTTTACCTCAACACCCCAGACAAGGCAGTGAGTAACCTCATCGCTCTGGCTTCAAAAAGCGAGTCTGATAGCATAGATAGCGTTGGGGCTGGTTGATCATTTAAAGATGTGTGTTAACAGGGGGACGGTGTACTTCCTTTCTGTTTTGTGCAATTTAATCTGTGATGATCAAGGCTAGATGTGGCAGAGTGGTGGCTTCGGTGATCCGGTATCATGATGGCCCACTCTCAAGGTTGCCCACATAACGTTGTCTCTCCCACCCAGGGCTATGATACTCCTCTACACTTTGCCTGTAAGTTCGGGTGCCCGGACGTGGTCAACATCCTGTGCACCCATCCGGATGTTGACAAGAACCGCATGAACAAGTACGACCAAAAGCCATGTGAAGTGAGTAACTGCTTATGAAGATTTTTTTAGTTCTGATCTAGTAGTTAACTAGAGTCGACTGTTGGCACTGGGTGCTAGTAGTAGATGTGGATGATCCACCTTGTACACAAACGTTACATTCCCATGTCGTTCTGCAAACAGACTTTTTGTATTGCTTGTGTCGTCTGATTAGCTTGGTTGGTTGGATTTCTCTGAAGTGCTCAGCCTAAGGCTAGCTTGGATCCAGCTGCCATGATATGGCAGGTTGTCGGAATTCACACCCCGACGGTTATTTATATTCACATTAGTCACCAGAGCTCTCTAATATCAACACAGACGAGGCATAACAACTCGTCACCCCGAATGACCCCAGCATCCTCTTGTTTGCTAACTGCCTTCTTTTTGTTGTTGTTTTTTGCCCCAGGTGATATGTGATAGAAAAAATAAAACCCAAGAAGTGAAGCAGAAGATACTGGAGTACTTGGAAGGTACAAGATAGAGGTTTCTACCCAGGAAACTACAGCTCTGTTATCCGTGTTCCTAATTGTCCAACACGTATTTTAGCAGCTCTAATTTTAGATTTTATTTCCATACTACAGTTTGTAATCAGATCCGATGTACTATACCAATGGGTTTAATATCTAATGCTCAAGAATAGTTTGTTAATATCGGCAAAGTTGGATGATGTTGTGACAGTCCATTCCATCTCTGTGTTAGACCGCTGCTATATACCCTTACTGAGGGCGACAGACAACTCTTCCCAGCCTATCATTGGTGCTCCCTGGTCACCTGAGCCCTCTGAGAGCTTCTCCCATTCGCTGTCCCCACGGCATGCTCGGAGTCCCATGGATCCCGTGATGACCGTCAAAGCCTTCGCCGGCCCCCTGAGCCCCTCCAAAGTAATGGTTTTAAATAAAACCGCTTTTACCACTACCTACATTCACTTTTATTGAATTGGATTTAAATGAGTTTTCTTTAGACCACCACTGCCTCAATCAATCGATCAGTGGTTCTCATTTAGAGGACTACATTTTACAATACACTCTTTGAGTCATGATGTAGGCAGGGGTAGGGTAATCAGTGGGCCAATTATTAAAATGTATGTATAAGACGAAAAAAAACAACAATTGATGCAAAATCAAAATGTTGATTTTAAAATGGCAGACATTGGTGTTCATTTCGCTGGTGTCTTCTGCAGGCAGACCAGTTCCGGCGTGCGTGGAAGACGCCACCCATAGACAGAAAGGAGCAGTTTCACCACATCCTCAAGTCTGACCCTGACCGCGGCGTGGAGAGGGTGGGCAGGTAAGGATCAAGCACACTTTTTGGATTAAAAGGTCTAAACGGTCAAATATATATTCTAACGCAATTTCATTACACGCGCCAACAAGATGAATGCAAGCCTAGCCCTCACGCATATATTTTGAGAGTTTAGAGATATAAACAGTTATTAAGAATGTGGGCAATGGCCAGTCTGGTAGCCAGCAGTGTTTATCTAAAAAGCTTGGTGTGCCCACCTTTCCGTTTATTATTTCTTATCACTGTCTACAGCAACAATGGCTAAAACGCTTGGATTAAATTGAATGTTTAGATGTCTGATTAGCTCTCAGCTCAAGAGTTTAAATTAGGTAATTTAGCAGACGGTTTTATCTAATTGTCTTTCTGATTGAACTATCAAAGCATACCATCAAAATCGGAGCAGCTTCAAACACTTGAATTGCTGCACATACAAGCACGTTTTTATAAAAAAACTGCACAGTACCAATAGGAATCAGAACACAAGATTAGTAGTTTCTAAAGTTTATCAGTTATTTTAGTTATTAGTGACAGGGTGAGTTTTAAGTATTTGCAGAGAGAATCACTGTGGCTCTCTTTCTCTCCATCCATCCACAGGAACCTGGCTCATGAGTGGGGCCACGCCTGGGCGGAGTACTGGGACTTCCTGGACTGCTTCGTGGACCTGGCCTCACCAGAAGGCCTGCGTAAGTTTGAGGATTACCTCAGCAGGAAGGACTTCAGCCAGCGGGCGCACGAAGAGGCTGGGGAGAACGAGACCAGCAACCGCTTCAGAACGCCATCTCCAGGTACAGTCCTCCCCCTTTCTGTATCCTGAGACCGCCTGGTCTCACATTTACGATGTCCTTCTGGTCTCACATCGACGATGGTTTCCTATTGACGGTGTCCGTCTGGATGGACCTTTTGCAGGGAAGCCCAAGAAGTTCTGCAACTCCATCTCAGTGGGCGCCTTCCTGGACGAGGGTGACGACCTCAGCCTGGAGGAGATGAAGAACCGGCAAAACGCGGCACTAACCAGCATCAGCTCCTCGGCCGGCTCCCGGGACCGCCGGGGCGCCGACCTCATCGAGACGGCTGCAGAGGTGGACCTGCTGTTGTCTCCCGACGCCGTGGCCTGCGGCAACGAGCTCTGCGCGTCCCCCTTGGCGTCCGGTGGCGTGCGAGACAGGACTCCCAACGGGGACAAGGCGTCCTCCCCCCGCGTCTCGCCGTCGTCCTCCTCCATGCTGCTGCTGTCGCCCGTCTCCGACCTCACGCTGGAGTTCGAGCACATGTCCTTGCGGGACCCCACCGGCGGGGGCGTCGTCCGGGAGAGGAGGAGCAGCATGGGCAGCAGGCACAGGGAGCTGCGGGACTCCTCCTCCATCTCTTCCTCCTCCTCCACCTCGCCCGTGGTCCCCATCGCCACTGCCCAGCTGAGTGCTGGGCTCGGCCGTCTGTCGCTGGGCCACCCCGGCCGCGATGAGGTGGAGGAGGGGGAGGGGTCAGTTTGGGGAGCGGCCTGGAGAGCGGAGGAAGAGGGGGACCCGGCTAGGGGGAACAGGTGCAGCAGCAGCAGCTCAGAGGAGTACCTGGAGGCCCAGGAGAACCTGGACGGCCCACTGGGTCAGAGGACTAGGGGGGCGGATTTGGGGCGCACCCTCTGCGCCCGCTCCAAGTCGTGGGACCACGGCGGGAGGGACCTGAGCAGCTCGGGCTCGTCGGGGTCCTACAAGTCCTTCAACAGCTCCAACGAGTTCCTGAGCAGGACGCCCCCTCCCCCGCGTATCAGGAAGGGCCTTTTCATTGAAGGGTGGGTTTCTCCAGTGAGCCTAAATTACCCATATTCTCTAGCTCCATATCCATCATTACACCGCCGTCTTTTATTTATTTTTTCAACAGTGTTGTGTTCCCCTATGTTTGTCCAGGGATATTCCCACCAAGCTGGACAGCGAGGTCCTGTTAGCAATAGAAGCCATAGATGTCAAACCCCAGCAGTTCCCCAGCATTCACAAGTGGAAGAGCACAATGAGGAGCTACTCCAAATCAGACATGCAAAGGTTAGTCGTCACACTGTCAGTGCAATTTGTCAACAGTTCTCTCAACAAAAAAGTAAACACGCAACTATGGAGTTGTACGTTTTGAATCTTAAAGTCGCAATGCGTAACGTTTCAACAAGCTCATAGCTTAAAATCAATAATAAATGAATAAGTAAATTCACATCCTATAACTGAAATATTCCACAAATGAAAAAGGCTGGTCAGCCTGTCCCTCTTTGTTTATAAGAGTCTTACTATCGACACTCTCAAACCCCCCCTGAAAGGCTCCTCCGTACTAACTGGGAGGGGCTCAATCTTACAAATTTCGACTTCAATATGCTCTAGTTGTAAATACAAAGCGCTGATCTCAGTGCTTCACTTTTGCATGTACATCGTACTAGGATATATCTCTTGTGTTGGACTGGATCCTTACATGGATGTACTCACAATATATAATTAAAAAATGATAATGTCTTAATGATAATGAAGACCGCATTTTAGGGTGTGTAGATAAAGCGCATATTGTCACAATAAAGCAACCTCCAACATGGAGCCCTCCTTATCTGTAATAACCAGTAACCTCGCCCCTCCTGCCAGCTGGCCCAGCCCTGCGGTGGTCAAACACCGACCCAGGATGCCCCCGCACAGCCCGAGCTCCCCCGCCAGCGGCCTGGGGTCCCCCGTGAGCCGCTTCAGCCCGGCTCGGCTCGCTCCCTCCGTGCCAGACTTCAGCCCTGGCCGCTACAGCCCGGCCCACGCCAGCTCTTTGCATCGCATCCGCCTCAAACACTTCAACGCGCCTCCCCTCTAGCTACATCCCCTTTCCCTAGACCCTTTCCCTGTTTCTGGAACCCTGGTTGCATAGATATGCCTCCCCTTCCCCCCGTACAGCTCCGCCACTCCCCAGCCCGATGAGCTGCACCAGAGCTCAGAACCCCTCAACGGAAATATGCACAAGCGTCTCAAATGGTTTGTAGAAATTATGAATGGTACTTAATAACCCTATACAGCGTACAGGAATCATCATCGCATAAGGTTGTGATGTGCACGTGTGACTGATGGGTAAAAAGAAAAGTGAGGTTTCCTCAGATGTGTACGTGTAGGGACCACGTTATTGTAAGTGGTTTCCCGCCCCCCAAAATGAAGGTTCTTCACTCAAACCTCAGTGTTGAGTCCAGGACTGGATTCCTTCACTGGTGAGTACGTGTTTTTAAAAAGTCAATATTTTAATTATTTTTTTTGTATGTCAGTCAGTAGCACAAAGGGTTAGTGTTTTTAATGTGTTAGATAACTGCCAGTACCTGTGTTGTCCTCGGTTAAGGAAATTGCCTTACTTTTTTCGATCAATGGACATTTGATTAAGTATAAACAAACCTGTCGTTCTGTCCAGCTGTTCTTGACATCAGATGCTGGGCAGCCGTGTTGGGCACCGCTGTGGACATTGGTGTCCGTTTAATTTAAATTGACATGTGTACATTAGTCATAATTTTACTGGGGTTCAGAAAAAACATTTTTTTTTGTCTCCTACCAGTAAAGGCAGCCTTCAATTGACATTTTTGTTAAATAGAAATCAGACTAAGCAGCGCACACTGTATGAGTTTGGATAGAAAAATGATGTATACACTTTTTAAGTCCGTTTTTTCGGCTACACATCAGAACCGGTCAGGTCACGTCCATGAGGAAGAGAATGTATATTTCCGTGTAACTGAAGCCTTCATTGGAGAGCACAAGACTACTTCATTAAAAAGGATTGTATTGCTGTAATTGTGCTCTCAGGTGACAAAGATCTTATCCTGGTCTCAATGTTTTGAATGTGGAACGTTGCAAAAAAATGCACCTAAATACTTAAACTTGCTAATTGTGCTTTTGGCATTCTATGCTTTATAAAAAAGGAAAATACTTTCATGGTGAACGCGCCTTTTCTGTATGTCTAGATTTTGTTTGCTTTCGACTAATAAAATTCCACTCCGTTCTTGCCACTGCTTTTTCTTGCCTGTTTTGGCACGACTAATTCACAATATTCTGCCAGCGTAAAGCATAAAAGGCAACAATTACAGAACAATAACTTTATTGCACAATACCACAGACTTTTGAAAGACCCTCACATAGAGGGCACGGTACAAAAAGCATCTCTGCGTCATTCATGATAACAAAAGCTGTAGAAATGTGGGTTTTTTTTAATACATTTTTGTTTAATAAAATTAAAGATTAGTCACTTTTGGGATGAACTCTTATACATTACATTCAGAAGCTTCTCCACTGACTTATTGAACCAGATATTTGCAGCACAAATCAGTTGAGCTAACAGTCTACTGGTTGTTTTGACTCCCTTGTACTGAAGGTAGGTAGACTATGGCACGGGAGTGACTACAAAACTAGCATCTTGGATAGCAATTATGGTAGTTCAATTACAAAAAAGCACGAAAGAATAGCTTATTTTCACTTGAGTAGACAACTGTGCATGAATCCAGCCTAGGTCTTCTGAACCAACACCTGTGCTACACGTATGACATCAGGTCCGAGTGAGTTTGTCCACGGGCATGAACCCCGAGTCTCCCAGGGTCCGGAGAGCCACGCGGCCACTGGGGCGGATAGTGAGCCAGGTGATACTGCCGTTGTTGAGGCCCATCCGCAGCCATCCCTCTGGAGGAAACTGTAGAGCCCTGAGGGACACCAAGAGCAGGCACACGGATCACAATAATGGCTGGGTAAAGAGGACCAATTATAAGCTACACATCGGCGTGGTAAAAAATATATATATTCTGGTAATGCAATATGGTTCTAGTAGTGCTCAATGAAAAGACTTGAGGAATTTATCTTTACCATATGATTGAATGCAAATGCATGTTAAACGGTAAGCTTTGACAAGTAATCAAACCATAGAGTCAGTTGGAAGGTATAGAAACCAATGTCCCTGATTGGCCCAAATTGGTGCCAACAGGTAATTTTCCTGTTTGCCCGTGTATGATGTCACTTGCAAATGACATCACCTTGTTCTAATTTAAGCCAATAAAAAATTGGCAATGTCAAAAAACGTGTCTGTTTGCCGTTTAAATTAACAGTCAAAGCTTCTCTAAAAGGATGGGATCCACACCGAGGAACCTGATCGGCGGCACACACCTGCACACGAAATAGCGGATGACATTGGCGTGGCACACGATGATCTCGTAGCTGTCCTCCTTCTGTTTGGCGTCGGCCCGGTGGATGTAGCGGCGGAAGGCAGCCTCGATGCGAGCCCCGTCCTCATGGTACTGCTGGAGGGAGGGCACACAGGTTGACCGCTGCCAGGTGAGAACTGCACTCTTGCTATCGGAGTCAACATGTTACTCTCTAAACTACGCTTGAACCCTCCAAACTCTAAATGGTCAACCCGATATCGGCTTGGCACTGGTGGCGAGGGTTCTTTGCAGTCACATTTGGGAAGAAACTTAATTAAATCAATGGTGTCTAATGCACATATTGACCACATGTGGTCTGCCTCTTTCTTGTTATGAAAACAAGCTGTGGAGAGCAACATCAACAGTGGCCGGGAAACACTTGAACATATCCTCCATCTACAACAAGCAGCAGTCTGGTCTCACCACAGCGTCTGGCTTCCAGTGTGTGACCGGGGGGACGGGCTCAATGGGAGCTCCCTCTCTCAGCAAGTCACAGCTGACCAGCTCCACTCCTGAAAAAGAAAGTCAAGTTCAACTTTAGTGTTAATGTGCAGTAAAATGTATCCACTGAACCACATTAGAATAAAGTTGTAGGTTATTTCTCAAATAGGAAATAACTGACCTTGACATTTTGTTTGTTGTAATACAGAACAGTGACAACCAATGATAAAAAAAAAATTAATTCTTACTGTTTTTGTGTCTCATCTACTGACCTTGAAGGTGTTTGCTGATGATGTTCGCCGTCTCCGTGGCCCTGGACATGGAGGAGTGCACTAGGGTGTCATACTTAAGGCCTAAAGCTGCCAGCCGCTGGCCTGTCAACTCGGCCTGCTCCCTGCCTAGGGAACAGAAGGCAACGGTACATTTACAAGGATTAATCAGATTTTCAGATGAATGTGTGTAGGTAAATAAATGTTCTTCAGTGATGCAAAATGATCAATATAAATGCATGGTATACTTTGGAAGAAATTACCGATTGGCCTCAACTTTTTAACCGTTTTCACGAAACGGTGGCAGCTCAGCCAATAGGGAACACGGTGACAAGTAAAGAACCAATAAAAGTAAAAACTTTATAAAATAACCTAATGGCGTGAGGATTCTTTCTTTGTCGCCGTTTCCACTCAGGTTGTACTGGGAGTGTCTGATGAGGAGGATATTGCGTGTGGCTTTAGGTTTTCCGTTGTCCTGCTCAGAGGTGAGGTCTTCCGTTGCTTTCTCTTTCTTCTTCCCATTGGTGAACGCAGACGGGTCCCTCCTATACGGAGTCAGAACAGGTGATGCGATTAGAAGCTTTACGCACACGACTAGCGGTGATCCCCAGCACTGACATAAGACACAAAACCACGGAATGAACTTGTCACAAACAATCAGTAACGTTACATAAGAGAAAAAAAGTAATGCGCGGGGGACATACTTATCCCAGTTAAATTCCCAAGCAGGTCCGGACGGCACCGGTGTGTGGTTTGTAGTTGACCATGTCGGCTGTGCTGCTTGGAGGACACCAAACCTGCTCCACACACTCGTCTTCTCTCCACGTTGCTCTCCAAAACACCCTCGAGACTCGACCACAGCCGCCGCTAACACCAAAGCAGTGGAGCCTCCGGCGACCCCGCATATAAGTTTTAGAGTCCTCCTGTACGACATTCTTCAATCCGCTGAGCCGGGGGGCTAATGCTAGGCAGAAAGCTAATTCTGGTTTGTCTGGTTTAACTAGCTAGTTAAATCGGAGCTAAATGTGTAGCTTGCAATAAGGCCAATACGACTGTACAGAATTACGACCAAAATGTCTATACTGCTGTAAACACACTCAACGTATTTGCAAACGTATCACTGAATGACAATACTTAATACTATCTGACATAGAAAGCGATACTAGCCTTACTTGACAATGAACGTTGACCGGACTCCTTATACTACGGTGTCTCTGCAGAATCAAATGTTGAACATTTCAAAACTTCCCAATATTTGCCACGCGGGGGCGCTCCGGTCACATGTCCCTTCGCAAATACTCAGACTGTGTCCTTAGATAATGAGATTACAAATACATCAACATTATTTTAAGGAATAACATACAATTAATGCGTAGTTTGTTATGTTAAATGCGGTAATGGGTTATTTTTTACCTATATGACTAATCTTCTCACGCCTGATATAAACGAAACATATCCTTCTCCAACTTGAATCGACCTTTAACTATAACCATGGCATGTATTGCTTTATTAGCGATACCGATTGTCATCCTTATAGGACGTAGGATTTAGCATTAAGACACTTGCATGAATAGGTTTGCATAGAAGCTCCACCTTTCAAGCGGTTCAGTGACCTCACTTGTGGGCTGGATTGGAAGGGTGGGATTTCCAAGATCCCCGAGCGCTGTATTTTTGCCTCTCTATCTTTGGATCTTTGTGGCTCCATGGTAGCGAAAGGAGATTTGCTTAATCTTTCATAGCTACAAACATTGCAAATTGGATCTTCAAATGCATCTCCAACTGGAATAAATAATTGAGGAATGTGGAAATTACAGAATGCTCAACAGCGCTGGAAAGAGATTTAAACCCACCAAATATATCCCGGTATCCACAGCTGCCACACTTCTTGTGGGATCGACTACTTTATTCTTCGTTTTTACGTAAGTTTGTTATTTTTATTAATGTTTTTGACTCGTATGTTTTTTTTATACGTGGCTGTCGCATACAGATTGTAAATGGCCATTAGGTCAACATGGACGATTGAGTGATTTCGGGTAATACCTATGGATTTATAGAATAATTCCTAAAAATGAAGTATTAATCGTGTCGAGGTTTTTGAATGTTAGGGACAATCGAGGAAAGGGATTTGGTAGGCTGCACGTGTATGTTTTCTTTTTAAACTATCTGCAGCGAAACTTCACCCAAGCCATTTCTTACGTACCATTCAAACAACTGTGCGATTGTATAGGACCACTAAGTATAGGCCGCAACACGCAGCAGGTAGTTTATGCAATTAAACATCATTGATTGATCCGCACACAGCGCTCCCCTATAACTAGTATGCGGGGATCAGTCGCGTCCTATAACCTAACAAGTTGCAAAGATAGCGTAAGTTTTACAATTAGGCTTTTGCGTTTTCACCAGAAGCCAAAGCTACAGTTTTTTATTTTTGTCAGCATGATAATGTTGTATACTGTCCAATGGGGTTGAAATTACATCATGTGTATAGCAGCCTAAATCGAGGGGTAAACGATGTAATTGAATGCACCGTTATGTGACGGGGCACTAGTCTTTTCTCTTTGTAGGCTACACTCTAACCCCCTCCCCCCCTTTAGCAAAACCCTTGAAATAAAGCTAGTGATACAAATTAAAATGAAGTGTCCTCACCGACCTTTAAAATGCTTACTGGACCGTCTCAGTGGCCCTGTTTATGGAAAAGTGGGTCTTTAAGCCATCAACAAGACCAGCTCAGGAGTAACACTTCCAGTTTGACTCTCCTTTAAAAATGCAGTTTAATCATCTAACCCTCACCGCATAAACAACTAATGGGCTAATCTAAAGCCCCTACCATTACCGCTGCATTTATTGGCCACCGTGGTTAGTTGCCATAATGAATTGCTTTCTAATTATTGGCTCAAATTCGAGGGAACTTGCATGTGGGCTAAATCCGTTAGCCTACCACCATGCAGACTACTTGTAAGTAGCTGCGTGTATCTAATTCAGTTTCCAGGACCACTTTCGGTTTGACAGACTTCTACTTTTGGGCTGAAATAGATGCAAAAATTAATCGGATGGATTCTTCTATTTGTTATGATATACATTATATAGCACCACAGCAAGTAGGCCTATAGCCTATTTTCACCACATCTTACACAATTTAGAAAAACAATTTAAAGCACAGAGACTATAACTGAAATGTATGCTACTTTATAGTCCCCACTGAAGGGGGACACTTGTGATGGACACCAGTGTGGCGAAACAATTATTTTGGATGAGCTGAAATGACTATAAGCAACCATACATGGTCCTTATGACATGCTTTTTTTCAATCTCTCTCTGTCATACACACTTGGTCACACAAACAAACAGGATTGCTCTTTTTATTTGTGTGTGTGCGCCCGCAACTATTTGTGTATGAGTTATTTCAGTAAACGCATGTGTGAATGTCCATCTGTTTTCAGAGTTCATCCTCCAACAAATGGACATAAGGCCAGGATTAAAACTTTACTGTGTTACACTTTGATTTCATAGTTAAACCCTTTTAAAGGCCGAGAGTATTGAGCTAAAACTAGGCCATAGAAACCCATTGTGATCCGCATAAGAATGTGTATTGCATAAAATCATCAAGCATGTGTAGCCTACATTTACTGTCCTAAGCTAGTAACAGCTAGGAATCTAAGGCAAAGGGATTCACAGTTGATGCTAAACTGCTACTGACCAAAATAACATGGATCAACTGCAATAGGAGTTGGAATACAACCTTTTTTTACAGCGCCAGATTACCAAATTAACATAAGGTCAAATGTATATGTAGCTTAAGAACACATAACTCCCTTGAATAGCCACTATTAATATGCTAAGTAAAGAATCGACAGCCGATTGATTTATATATAAACACACACACACACACACACACACACACACACACACACACACACACACACACACACACACACACACACACACACACACACACACACACACACACACACACACACACACACACACACACACACACACACTTGGCTCACAGACAGCGCCACATGGACCACAACGATAGTGACAGTGGGCCAGCCCACATGTTGAGCCCATAGACTGTATAAAAGGATAAAAGGTTGAGGCACCACAGAGTTAGCATGCCCAGCTAACTGACAGACGACAGTTTGTGTAACTCGGGGGTATAGAATTAGAGCAAGTTATTACATAGTATTTATATCGTCTCTGCACCGCCATGGTTATCACCACCCACTGGCTGATAAATGTAAGCCTTTAGTCACGGTTACACCCGCAGTAATAATAGTAATGATAATAATTCACCATAGCCATGTTCATCATGGGAACATATTGTATCCATTTTGGTTTCGTACTGGGGTGGGGTAGTGTTTTGTACAGCATATAGTTCAAGGTTATATAGCATAAACTTTTTTTTGCTTTTTTTTTTTTTCCACTACAATTAAAGTCTCAGATCTTTGGCGAAAAAAATGGTGATGCACACGTGGAAGGTATTGATTAATCATCCTCCAGACTAAATCAGCAATCGAGACTATCACAATGAGAGCGTCCACTTTCCAGAAAAGTCAGCAGTTGAGTCTGCATCAAAATTACATCATCCCCCGCCTGCCGTAAAGTAGAGCAGAAGCGAAAGAATGGGGCTGGACAGGAATCTAATCTTGAGCTTCAACATCTGTTTCCTTTGCTCCCTTTCACTGTATGCACTGAATTGGTCTGGATTCAGATTCTCCTCCGATCCATTGTTTTTCCATCTGTAAGCTTCTAAGTCTTTTCCTGTTTGTTCTTTTAACCATTTGAGGGAGGGAGTGCAAGAGAATTAAATGGACATTTTCAAGCATAATGAAACATGTATTTATGATCCCATCCACAGCAGTGTGGTTACTTTTAGTAACTGTTGTCTTAAGTCGTATTTGTGGTTTTGCTAACAAGCTTGTATTCCTTAATGGTTTTTGTTTCCATTAGAGGCTGTTCATCGCTCTCTGATGAGAGATTAGTGGCTGTGAGGCTCTTGGTGTTGCAGTATGGGTAAATTAGTTGTTCTATTCTAAATTGTTTTGATCTGTGTTGATTGTTCTTCTTCAATGAGAAAATGAAACCTACAGGTATAATGGTTAGTCTTGTTGTAATATATATATATTTTTTATCTTCTTTCAAGTAGCCTCATGATCACAAGTGTTTCCTTCAAAAAATGATGTCATTTTTTCACTCTCTAGAATGTCTTGACGTCCAATATATTTGTGGCAGTACTATCGACAAAAATATCGACATTTTGTG
>OOFG01059995.1:0-16770 GCA_900323295.1 Molva molva
GAGACCAGGGGTTAAATGTGACCTGCATCCTGTGGGAGGATTTCCGACGTTCTCACCGTCACCTCATGTCTCCCATGTATCGTTCCCTCTCGCACCTTGATTGCACGCACCACATCAGGCGATTGTTCTGGGTTATCCAGGGCCATTCATGGTACTCTCATTCCTCTTGGTCGGTTTTGCTATGTGTGTTTTTACTTTATGATGTCCACAGTAATTCAGTATTTCGTGCTGTACAATGATTTACTTCAGTGAGGGTATTGGGATACCTCTTGTAGTGTTATAACATTACATTCGCATCACATTGAGTTACAGAAACAGCCAAGGACAGCTCCTGCAACTATGTTGGATAATCGTCTGGGTCTGCTGAAAGCAATATACTGCTTACGGGTGGCTTTATCCATGGCAAAATGCCCAAAAATGCCAATTGCACAAAGAACAAAGTACTCACTGTTTTTCCTACTTTTTGATATTTATATTATACCACTCTGTTTCTCTTTATTAGTCCAAGGGATAAGAACAGAGCATAAAAATAATAACCTGAATTTGTACATCTTTTTTCCAGTTTATCAAGTTCAAGTTGTGTAAGCACTACCGTAAAATGTTTCTATTGCCCCATTTATGAATTTAATAGTATATTATGAATTTGCTCAACATGTGTGTACTGCATTGAATAAACCAAAGTCAGAAGACAATGATGAGTAAGAGTGCATAAATACTCAGATAGTTAATCCGTGGATTTGCGATGAACAGATAGAGAGGAATTTCAACGCACGCAATCTGACTGATCTAAAGAGGATTGAGGGAAGAAATGACTTTGTGATCCACTGATATAGTCCATCTGATGCAAATACAAGCAGCTTTCCAGAGTATATGTAACACAGCAAACCAGCTCCATTCAAACAAACTGCATGCAATTTTTCCATGCAAGTGTTTGCGTTCTAAAAAGACAGCTGTGAATATTTGATGTCTTCACTGGGTAATGTGGAGACGGGGTGAGAGCCAGGGGAGCTGCTGAGGTAGTGCTTGAGGTGTCAGCTCTTCAGTAATACTGGGACCAATATCAGCAATGCTTTGCGCTTGGTTTGAAAAATGTAAAGACACAGGAGATTCAGTAGCGGAAGTAGCTGTGACAGATTTCACTTACTGAATTTACAGAGTGAAGATGCCTCTTGAAGAAGTTATATGCAAGTAAAATACTTTCTACGACACATGCCCTGAGATGAATATACCTTCTACATTTTACTTATACAACCACTGCATCGCCTGTACCATCATTTGAAAGGAATTGCTATTCTCCTGCCGGTATATCTTCTGTATCAAGCATGGTTTAGACAGAGGGAGTTTGTTGAATGTAACCTTAAGGTGAGTTCATGAGAATGATAGAAAGGCTACAAATAATGTCTTCCTCTTCTGCGATGATATGCTACCACCAACGCGAGGAATTTTGCACGAAACCAAATGTATGGACAGATGCAGAGGAGGTATGGCAAGCAAATATGGTTAGATAATATAGCTTTTTTTTTCTCTTGCAGTGGCATAGGGCAGCTTGGTTAAAACTAGCCAGATAAAAGATAGGAATATTAATTGTGTATATCAATTTTGGAACTGTGTTCCATTTATTATATTTGAAATAAATGCTCTTGAGTATTATATATAATTCCTATTTCATTCAGGTATCCAACACATTCTGTCATATTTTATAACAGATGAACAGAAAATGCAGCCAATAAACGAGCCTATTGACTACCGCTTGATTGATGGACTGATTTAAAGGCAAAGCTTTATAGCCAACGGCATAACCAGGTGGAATCGGTGGCCCAGGTGTAATTACAGAGGAAACATTGGTCAGAACAGAGCATGACTTACAATTCACCCCAGGGGCAGTTTCATGAGGAAAGTACACGAGTACTTCGACTAGAATTTTGGGCAATACTTTACTTCAATAATTCTATAATGGGGGTAGTTATACTTTTTTCCACTACATTCCAAGCAGGTTAGGATTATTCAGTGACAATAGGTAAAGAAATTGACATATTTGATGGCCTACATGGTTCAGCTTGTACACATTTGTATTGGTAAATGCCAAGTTTGTGACTGGGAATTTGCACGGTTGCAAATTGACTACATGATCTAAAATTCTAACATAGACTATTATCTAGCAACTAAAAATAGGATACACAGGCACAGATCTCAAGAGCTGAATTCATATTGTGCAAATGTATGTTACCACACCACACATATCTGTTACAAGCCTCACAAGATTTTTACACACCCACAGATCTCAAATACAAACAGAGAAGTTCTGCCACCTATTTGACTCATCAAGTGGTAATCATGGCAACAGCATGTGCTGCTGCAAAATGGCTACAATACTGCTAGGAAATGGCTACCGTACACACCATCTATAACAGCTACAATATGGAGTACTTTAAAATGCTTATTTTTTGGTCACTCAATATGAAAGGCTTTCTGCTGTATTGTAGAAATCTCTATGAAAGAAACATCTGAAGAACCAACCCTTCAGGGAACATCTCATAGTCAGATCGAGCTTCGAGCTGATAGTCAGATTGTGATTTTCTAGCACTAGCAGTCTAGAAAACACTTGTTCAGCTGTAGCATCGTTGTAGAACTTTAGACTTTGGGGAAATGTTGTTGGATTTAGTTAACACATACAGTTAACACATCTACTGTAACTGTTTGTAATCTACAAACCTTGTATCTCTTATTCCTATGACTACTCTGCAATCATTCCAGTTGTATTTTAAAACTACATTGTGCAGCACTATAATTGTTTTTCTGGCTACTCCAATTTTGATTGCTGGCTTTGATTGCTCTCAGCTTCACTTGTAAGTTACTTTAGATAAAATCGTCTGCTAAATTACTAAATGTAAATGAAATTCGCCAAATCGATATACAGTAAGGCAGAGTACAAAAGAAAGTGAGTTTAATTTGAAGACAATGTATTGGCGCCTCAACATTCAATCCCCTTACCTACCATTCCCCAGCAAACTAAATGGCCGTCAGGAAGCAAGGCACCCTGAACCAGTCCATTGCATATATACATAAACTCACACACTATACCCTCGGGCAATAACTAGTCCCCATTAGCCTAACCGGCAAGTCTTTGGAGGTAGGCGATAGCTGCTCCTGGCGAAGCCACAAGAACACAAGGATAAAGCATGCACACTGTTACGACCCGGGACATGAGACTGATCAAATGCAAACCTCAGGTCTCTCTGGGAGCTGTGATGTGAGGCACTGCGCAGTATAAACTTCTTATTGTGCACTCCATTAAATACATCCTCCCCTTCCTCTACCTTCTGCCGCAGGAAGGGCTGTGAGATCTATATTGTGTCTAAGGTGGAACACATGTATATTATCTAGTCAGGAGTATTCCCAGCAGTCAATATAAATTAAGCTTTAGTTTTAGATCAAACTGATTCAAAAAACGTATCTTACTTAAAATGTCCTCTAAAAGGGAGATTTAATAACTTTTTTGCTTTTTTATTAAGATCTTCATCCCAAACCATTAGGTCTAAAGAGACTACTATTTCATTTTAGTCAACTCTGCAAGACTCTCTGTTTTGTGTTGCACAAATGCATCATGTTATACTAAATATGACACATAACGCCATTCTTTTCCTACTAAACTAGAAATAGACAGAACCCTAATCTCTAAAAGGATTATATTCCTTCCAATCATTCCGGTTTTCTTCTTATTGAAGTGGTTGTGTGACATATGGATGTCGAAGAGATGGATGATATTATCAAGAAAAGAATGAGACTAAACTGCATCGTAGGCAATTTAGGTCATGTAACGGATCATTTCTTGCTAAACGTGTGAGCTGCAAGGTTATTAAATACACAATAGTGACCAATTACGGAAACGAGATAGGAGCTTTAGGGCCTATGTCCTATTTATGTGGATTCTGGTGAGCTGTTAAACAGTAGGAGTCAAGGGCTTGCTACCCAGAACGCTTCCAACAATAACCATGGAAGAGAAGGTGATAATTAAAGGTGATATTCCACTATCCTGTAGGGGATGAGGAAGCATATATATGGATATTAGTTTATACGTGTGTGAGAGTGTGAGTGTGTGTGTGTATATATACTGTATGTATATATATATATCGGGAGAAGGAAGGAAAGGGTAGAAACACTGCTTATCCTGCAGAAAGTAATGTTGTCATGGTTTCTTATATTTGCTTTTAGTATGTTGATCTGTTGATATGTTGATAGTATGTGCAATGAAAATCGAAAAAGTATTTCAAATGATATCATAAAATCATCTTGTAGGTCCATAGAAGATCAGTGGTAGATTAAATATGGATAAGGCAAGGGAGCATGTATGTAGTGGTTATGCATTTTGAGGTACATCTCTATAGCATTTCACTATGAAGTATATCACCGCAAGACGCTGCTTGCCTCTTAATATAACCTATTTATATTATCCAGCATGGGTATGTCTGATTGATTGCAATAGGTATTTAAATCAAGACAAATGTACTGCATATTTGAAAAAATCCAGATACATTTAAACCCTCTAGTCCACATAGAGATTATTACTACAGAGACTTCAGCGCAGTTTTTAAAATACATCTTTCCTTTACTGCAAACACATAACTACTGATACTGCTTTACAATAACAATACAATACAATAACATTAAGAATTCAAACAAATGAAAGCTCTGTCATAATAAAAAAGACTGTGGCACTTTTCTTAGACAGCGCTGTTTACAGTATCTGTTTGTTTTATGGGTGTTTGCAGTTCTGTACAAGCAACACAAATAGAGTGATTCATCTCAACTTCATGTAATGTATGGGCCCAGGTTTATCTTCTATTTGATATACTTTAACCATACTTTAACTAAAAGAATCTTTCAGAAGCGACTGCTCATTTTTATGTGAGCAGTTATCTAGAACCACGTCATGAACTTTGATTGACAATTGTACTGATCATATAGCATTTATATCACTCTAAACTAAATCAAATTAAAACTAAAACATTTCTCTCTCTTTTAACATGTTTGAATTCAACACGGTTTCAACTAAAGCCAGAGCAACATCAAACAATGCACTTTATTCATTAAAATAACAATCAACACTTAAAAAACATTCAGCAACCATTATAACACCTGCATGATTATTTCAAGTGCTGTTGCATGATAGCAAGACAATGGTTATACTACATACTACTAGGCACGATCGTCTTTAAAAGCGATCACTATGTAAGCAAATCAAGGTCATAATGTTTTGAAAAGCCATTGGATTTTGTATAAGGAAATGTAAATACCTTTGAATTCATAGTGTTGAAATATTATACTTTGAAAACAAAGTCATAACAATGCATACGTTTTGAAATCCCCTCTGAAATTCTAATATGGCATTTCAAGTTGTACAGTTTCAGAAACACAATTTCAAATATATATTTTTCAATGTTCATTAATTCAGATAAAAAATGCAAGTTGCAGATATTCAAAATACGATATTCATTACTCATTCAAGTGGTCAAATACGGATCAGAAAATTAAAGCAATGAAAATTCAAACTGAAGTAGCAAGGTATTCCAAGGACAGGCCGAAGCAATCAAGACATTTCCTTATACAAAATCTAATGGCTTTCAAAATTCAAAACATTATGGCAGTGATTTGCTTCTATAGATTCCCGTCTAGATTGCCTGGAAATGTAATTGTTAAATGTTTAAATGTGAACCTGACCATATTTCGAATGTGCATTGGTTGTTTTTGGTTTGATATTCGTTGGTATCCCAAAGCCGAGGGCACACACAGTCACAGCGACGCCAGAACTACAGTGGACATCTCTGCCTTGTTAACAGCCTTAAGGGCTGCTGAAACGGCGTCACAACAGACGCGGACACTTCACAAAGGCCTTGGCAAAGCACTTTGTGTGAACTGCTCGGAGAGCGCCTGTGGAGCGGGGCTGCGTGTGCACAATTGTGCCTTTTAAACTGTTTAAATGTACAAAATGGACTCGACAGAAGCCGAACTCTTACAATCGCCTTATTGTTGGACATTTTTGTTAAGTCTTCTCTTTGGTTTGCAAGCGGCGCTGCACCGTAACCAAAGTAGAACATGTTCTAATTCTTATGGAAGGTTAAAAAACACCAGAAAAACAAGAGGCGCATCATATCAAAGGAGTTCAGCACAAGGGCACTGTACCATTGGAAATAAATGGTAAAGTGGGCGATCACACAAAAACTATTTTGTGCGATCGGCCACTTTAATACATTTATCATTATTAAACATACATGAGGAGCTATGATATGTATTGAGAATAAACAACCACTGTCTAGATTACATGTTGCTGGTCGACAATCATTAACATGTTAATTGGATGCTACTGTAGTCTAAAATATATATTCACTTCCATTCACTTGTTGGTATCTCTTTAGTAGTTTAGTATCTGTGGCTGTCCTATTCCTGTAATAGGCCCGTCCAATAATTGTATTCGGCCCGAATGAAATGATTGGATGGCCTACCTCTCTACCTATCTACCTACCTACTTGGCTACCTGCAAGCACTTGGCCCGTGCACTCATTTCACATTAACGGAGTCTGCCACAAGGCAAGGCAGACCTAATGCTAAAGCCAGCAAGCTAGTCATGTGTTTTTGGGGAGTGGCTTTTAAGGAAGGCAAGAAGGGAGTAGTGGGATTTTTTAGGTTGGCTACCGAAAAAAAAATACAGAAACATGAATGCCTATATGAGGCTGTACATCCACAGTCTTTGTACTCCTCTCTCACAGGCCCACCCTAATTCATATTCTCCCATTGTCTCAAACCCTGTGTTCCTTCCAAGGTGAGAATGGTATTTGCTGAAAGCTGAGTCCAGATTAGAAATAAATCTACAGTAATCCCAAGAAGAATTACAGACAAAAGTAGGCTATGTAGAATGCAGTTATTATCAATTGAAGGCCTCTATTTGGAAGCTCAGTCAAGCCTCTTTCTGATTTTGCTGAAGAAACCATTGCCATGGATACCGATTATAAAGTAGTTCCAGGTGTTAGTATGGGTTGTAAATTAACGATTGGTGTCTGGTGAAGTCAGATGACAGCAGTAACCCATGTGTTTTTTTTTCACAAGATTTACAGGAAAGCAAGAACCAAAGAAGACCTGGCCCTCTTGTTCTCCAGTGCCTTCTGTTCTTTGGTAATGCAACCATCAGTAAAGACAAAGGTTTTGTGTTTCTATTTTTGTAGAAGCAGAGATTACTAGAGGCAATATAAAGGCCTACAGTATATGCACCTTATTAATATTAAAGCGATATTCCACCCATTTTGCATGTTAAAATCCACTTCCCCACCATCAAATACATGCAGAAAGTGATTTTCAAAAAATGTTGTTACACTTCGTATAGTTCAACCCATTAATAATAAGCTGCAGCCCTTTTTGACCCTACATTCACTTGCATTGAGCAGGCAAAGTACATTTGTAGGTATTTTTTTCTTTTTGATACTGCTGACAATTCACTGAACAAATTAAGTCAACGGATGACTCATCAGTACTATACTTTGGCTAAGCTAACGACTTGAAAGTGGAATGTCTGTCTCTTGATGAGAAAAGTACTTTCATAATGAGTAGTAGGCCAATGGAGAAATTGGACTTAAGCGTACCGTTTTTAAGGGGCCCTTTACTTTCACTTGAGTATAGTATTACTTGAGTACTATAAGTTACAGTATGTTATATGATAACTATATATTACTTACATTAATATATTTAATACAATCCTGGAATAGACAACACAACACAAAGCATACCTTACTACCTACTTTTATAGTTGTAGCTATACACATGTATATCATTCAAAGCTATTCACATGTAAAGGAGTGAAATCCTGTAAAACAAGGTTTTCTTTCTTAATTTGTCTCGACAGCTATAGGGCTTGTACATCAGGATGAATAATGGTATTTTTGTTGCCGATACTCCGACATTTTTTGTTGCCTCGAGAGAGTTGTATTAATGCAAAATAAACGTAAATGCACTGTAAACTAGGCTAGTCAAAATTTAGTTTTGCCATGTCTCACATGAGAAACACTGGCAGCTGCAAACAAAAAAATGTTTCCCCATAAATACAAATAATATCACGATTAAAGTCATGTTCAGACCAAAAGCGAAGGGAATTTTCGCATCGCGTTACTCGCGCCAGTTTGACCGGGTGAAACGCAAAGTTTACTCGCGTGAGTAAATACCTTCACAACCAGCGAATATTTGCCCTTCTCTAGAGGAGGAGTGACATGAATTTTGCGTCGTTCGCACCGCGCCATTCGCGCGAAAATTTGCATCTATTTGCGTCTTTGCATTGACTTTGTATGTAATCGCGCCAGTTGTACATTGATTTCACAATGTACAACCCCTATTGTGTGTCTACATTTCTCTTATACTAAAGCGTGTTAACATTCTAGTGATTCTAAATTGTTCAATACTGAATTAAAGAAAAACAAGAAAAAGGTTGTGAAATTATTACAATAAATTATACACAATTTACTTCTGATAAAATTATTCGATTGGACAAGAGGCATTCTGAGTTCTGATTCTGAGTTCTGATTTAGGCCCCGATCAAACAGAGCGCGTTTTGTGTTTGCGTTTTGAGACGCACTGCACTGCCTTTTTTTGTTGAAGCCTACAGTTTAAAAAAAGCAGCTAGCATCTATGTAAACATTTATAAATTATCTAAACATCTTCATAAAAAAATAGCCAGGTGTGGGGCACTTGCACTAGTTTCTCCTCCATGTTGTTTACACTTGTTGTCGTTACACCCACAGAAGGCCCGCCACCCAATTCATCTGATTGGACGATTGAAAGAAACACAGATGACGTTGGGCGCGTTTCTGCTGTGAGTTGAAGTTGTTCAAATCCAAGCGTACAGGGCGCTCCGCAAAAAACGCGAGGCGCATAGAGCAGAAAAACGCGAGGCGCTCCGCAACGCAAAAGCAGCGAGGAAAACGCTTCACTCTCATTGAAAACAATAACAAAAAGCCGCTGCTAAAGCAGCCGCAGCTGCTAAAACGCGTCTGTCTGATCAGGGCCATTGAATAGGCCTACAACAGCACTGGGACTTTTACATGTACCACTCGCTGTACAGATATTTCTTATAACCGCTAATTACATTAACAATCGTAAGCTGTTAACTCATCGATTCAAACATACCACCATCAACCGTCAACAGACACTTATTTCACTGGTTCAACAATAAATGTAAAGATACCGATAAACATGATACAAAGCAGCTGGCCAGCGAAACGTGTAGATCGACACAAAGTTAGTGAACACTAGTCAAGCTAGTGTGCAGGAAATGTTTATGTGTTGCTTGGCAACAGTCCAGTCTCAGTGCAGTTGCGGAATAATTTGTGTTGGCGGAGCCAAATAAATTATCGATAAAACAAACAAATCATAATCTGTTGCCGCTTATTACTGTTAACTATTAAATGGGGCTAATAGAATTGTTGTATAAAAGCAACATCACATTCGAGGTTGTGCTGTTATACTGAATATCAGCATGACTTTGATTTTGTCATGGGTACGGGGCCGTAGGCCATGCCGTGCTGATATTCAGTTTTACAGCAGCACAACCTCGAGTGTGATGTTGGTTAGACTGCTAAATAAATTGCTTTAGAAGTAAACACTTTATTTACCATATTTTGCTTTTAATTATTTGGGTTGATCTTGAGAGGGGCAAATATGTTCAGCTAAAGTGGTATTGAAATGATTGAAGGCAGACCTAGAGTCAAACAGACACCCCCAGGAAATATAAGATATACGGGATGATTCAGATAAAAGCTTTTACAACTGCAGTTTCAAGGATTGAAATTGTAATGTACATGGGTTCTCCATATCAGTCAAGGCAATTAGAAGACTATGTTTAACTGTAAATCAACATTTAATTACAATTTGATGAAACAGTTCCACTATGCTATGGTTACAGTATGAGATACCTGTTACCCTAAAACATAAAATAGCAAAGTGTGTGTGTGTGCATGTGCATGTGTGTGTGTGTGTTGGTGTGATACTGCAAACAGAATGCATGGGATAGCGCCAGACCTACTTGCTGCCTTTTCTACAACATATTTCTCGTGGACATGACTTGTTTTATTGTCTGTGACTCATGCTGATATTACAAGGTTGAAAAACAAGCTTACAGTCAATAACAAAATACACAAGGTAGATTTGCCACTAAAAGGAAAAAAAAAAAATATATATATATATATCCACATGAAACAGAATTGCATTCAATGTTCCCCTGTGAGCTAGCAAAAGAACATTGAACTAAGACTTGATTATGACATGGATTGAAGTCACAATTAACACTAGCATTAACTGTCATTGTCATCGCCAACAATAACTTATTCACTTTTAGATCAGATTTTCCAGTACAAGTGAGCGAGCCCAGCCTCCATGAAGTGTGCTCTACTGTAAGTGAGAAGATCTTACACACACACAAACATACACACACACGCAGGTGCACGCACACACACGCACACACACGCACACGCACACACATGCACACACTAGCCATTTGTTGTTGTAAAGGCAGGAGAGTGCAGCAGGCAGCTTGCACGGTGGGCGTGTGTGGGCTCGCCTTTCTCCGCTCTCCAACAGATGCTCCCCTCTCATTAACTCCACTCAGAGCAGCTAGGAGTGCAGCGGTACAACTACATACGTGCCACTGCCACCACTTCCCTCCCTAACACTTTACTATTTGCGCTAAGCATCATCAAGAAGCGATAGCAGTGCTGTATTTCGGTTAGCCCCCCCCCTGCTTACAGTGGCAGTGGTGTACATGAGACACTGCTCCAGGACAGTCACCATTTTCGTCTTCAGTCCCTTGTTCAGTACTCATGCCCTACAGTACTATGGACGCTGACTCTCTGGGTTAGGCACGAGGTAGGACCTACAACTGTGTTTGGTGGTGCATGACATGTATGTGGCTGAGCCAATGGCCTGCTTCAGTGTCGTCAGCAGCCATCACAGCAATAAAACACATGGGGAAGGATGCAAAATGTATTTTTTGTTAAATATATATATTTATTTTTGTGAATACAAGAAATTAAGGACACGGTCTGACCTCATTACCAGTTGAGACATATAGAGGAAGAAAGATTATTCTTAGAGATTTCTAGTCAGCCTTTGCACGGTGCAAAAAACAGACTTCTCTCGCTGATGTTTGTATGTTGAATATTTACTCATGGACAGTGTAAGGGCCTCATTAGGGAACCACATCCATATATGAAGCTTATGCCATATTTTTACACAATATAAACAATGACCCATTCACCAGATATGAAAACGAAATTGAGGTTAGGTTAGGTCATTAGGCTACACTAAACATTTTCTTTATATATTCTGCCAAATGTGAAATTTGACATGACATGTAGGCTACATTTCGTATTAACGTTGATTTAAAAAAAAAGGAACAAAAATGTCCTTAAGTTTAAATGTTTTGAGACATTAGCATAGAGCAAGGTTAAACATTATGCAATATCCACAGTCATTTATATAATAACAATAACAGAAGAGGCTATTACGATCTAATGTTTCATTTTTGATGTTTGTGAGAATCTTGTTATTTTTAGTAGGAAGAGGTGTCAGGTTTATGGCTGTTATGATGTCTGTTGTGTTTCATGCATGACTTGGATTCATGGAGGCGGATCCGTGCCTTATGCGTAATCTAATATGTATAAAGAAAATGGAAAGCCGAGCATTCAAAGATAACAACCCGCGCTCCACCACCGCAAAGTAGCGTTTGAAAAAGTTTAGGATGTGTGTAATGTAAAATATAAGTAAAGCTGTGAATTTTGGACAATGCGCATGGCACGGAGGCAGAACCTGCTAAAAGTTCGAAATGTAGGCTAAATTAAAGCATTGGGGGTTTGGAGGGTTAACAAAAACAACACACCTCTATAATAATAATAATAATAATAATAGGCAAAATAATAAACATAATAAACGCCGTTAACGTTACCTTGTATGTGGTGGTTGACCACACTCTCGAGTCGATCCAGTCTCTCGATGATCCGGAGAGTGTCACCCCGTTTGTCGCCATCCAACTTTTTCTCCGGTATCGGCATTGGCACTTTGATGTATATGTTGGCGATATAATTAGTAACCCATCCAACATAGAGCAAACACACAATATTGGTCATGCCACTCAGTATCACGCATGTAGACACCAAAGTTTTGGTTCTCCTGGTGCAAGCCATGCCGACATCCCGACATGCAGCGTGTGTCTGTCTCCCAACACAAGACAAGGCAGCAGTTACCTTCCCAAACCTGGAATGTAGGCTACTTCAGTGCACACGTCACTTTGGACCAGCCGCATACAATCATTCCTCTGTCCCTATACGGCAATGCAATCCGGTACAGTGTTGAGTTTCGTTTAATCTAAGGTAGGTATCATATGTTAAATTCACGGTTGAATTGCCATTCCATGCATGCTGCATTAACACTCACAGCAGCTCAGATTATGTTTTAATATGAACAGATTGCGCGGAACAAGGTGCAGTCTGCGTTCACGGGATTTGATAGTGGGGCTCTTCGGTATGCATTCCCCTCATTCACTGGTGTGAGTACCGAACTGTTCCAATAGAAGCTACTACTAATTTATTAATGATGATTTATATTATACTAATAAGTACTATTTATTATATTTGTATGATTATTATTATTAATAGTTATTATTATTACTATTAGTATTATTATTAGTAGTATTATGATGATGATGATGATGATGATGATGTTTATTATTATAATAATTATTATAATTATTATTAAAACATAAATTCATATGTTATTTTGCAGACTGTTTTATACACAGTGACAGAGTAAGGATAAGATATGATATTATTTATCCCGAGGGAAATTGTTGTGCAATAGTTGCAGTACGATATAAGAGAAAAATAGTAAAAGAGTATCAGTAAGGTGCAATAACCATGTGTACAGCTAGAAATATGACAGGTAACGCTAGGTATCATAAATAGAATGTAAACTAGTTAACGGTAAGATGCAATTCCAAAATACACAATGCCAAAGTAGCAGTTGCAGTAATGGCCAGACATTAGAGGTAAATGGTGAGGTACAAATCCAAATATACAATGTCCAAATATCCAAGGTAAACACAATAAGTGTCACAGAGATGATGATAGTTAGTGATAGTTGCAAATAGCTGTGCATGTACAGAATTGATCCGAAACACAGGTGATGTTTATGGTTAGATTCAAATGTTCAGTGATAATGTCCATGCTCTTTTTTTACATAATTTCTTATTGCACATTGCACTCATGGTGTCCCATATGTCAGTATGTTGTAAATGACAGTAACAGTTATCCACTAAGTCATTAGTCATCCGGAGGGACCACTTCAGCACCACGTGCCTCATCTGTGCCTCTTTTGGCTTGAAGAAGTTGAGTTGTGCAGTTGGATTGCCACAGGGAGAAAGGATTTCCTCTGGTGTTCTGTGGTGCATTGTGGTGGTATCAGTCTGCTGCAGAAGGTGCTCCTGTGTGTGACCAGCACATCGTGGAGAGGGTGAGAGTCCTTATCCATGATGTGTCACAATTTGCACAGCTTCCTCCTCGCTGACACCACCACCAAATAATCATGCTCCTCCCCCAGGACAGAGCTGGCCTTCCTGATGAGCTTATTGATTCTGTTGGTGTCGATTGACCTCACCTTGCTGCCCCAGCACACGGCGGCAAAGAAAATTGCACTGGCTACCACAGACTGGTAGAACATCCTCAGCATGGAACTGACATTGATTGTCCGAAGCCCCCGCAGAACGTAGAGTCGGCTCTGGCCCTCCTTGTACACAGCCTCTGTGTTCTTCGCCCAGTCCAGTTTATTGTCCAGGTGTACTGTCAGGTACCTGTAGTCCTGCGCAGTATCCACATCCATCCCCTGGATGGAGGCAGATGTAGCCTCCACCCAACCTGTGTTTTCCTCCTGCAGAGGACCCCCACCAACTCCTTCGTCTTGCCAGTGTTGTGCTGCCGGTGGTTCAGTCCACTGGACTCAACGAAGGAGTCCACAACGCCTCTGTACTCAGCCTCCTTCCCCTCGCTGATACAGCCCACAATTGCAGAGTAAGTGAAATCCGAGTTGGTGAGTGAACAGAAAAGGTGACAGGACCCCCTGTGGTGCCCCTGTGAAGCAGGGGCACCACGGTGAAGCAGGTAGATGATGGTGTCATCCACATTTGCCTGGTAGGCAAACTGAAGGGGCTCCAGTGATGGTTTAACCAGGGGCTGAAGGTGTACCAGGACCAGTCTCTCAAGGGTTTTCACCAAGTGGGAAGTCAGCACCACTGGTCTGTAGTCTTTGTAGGCACTAGGGTGCACCTTCATTGGTATGGGAATCAGGCAGGATGACTTCTAGAGCACAGGGACCCTCTCAATACTCAGGTTGAAGATGTGCTGGAGTACTCTGCACAGCTGGGAGGCACAAGCTTTGAGTACCCTCAGGTTGACGCCATCAGGACCCGCTGCCTTGCCTGGTTGTAGTGGTTGGGGATAAGGATGGAGAGAATGGTTGGAGGAAGCGGGACAGTAGGGACAGTGGGACAGGTGGGTTGAGGAGGGCCGATGGTCAAAGAGCTGGAGGAGGGGTGAGGAGGGCCCACACTGTCAGATCTGTTGAAGAAGAGATCAACTCGTTGGCCCAGTCCAGGTCCCCCCGTTAGCTGGCTACCAGTCTTCATATACACAGTGATACATCTCATGCCCCTCCACACATCCTTTGAAATGTTCTGCAGGAGCTTGTGTTCCAGCTTCGTCTTGTAGCTGTCCTTGCCTTGCTGTATCCTATCCTTGAGTTGTTTCTGAGTCCTTTTCACCTCCTCTCCATCTCCGTTCCTGAAGGCTCTCTTCTTCTCATTCAAGAAGACCTTGATGTCTCTGGTGACGCAGGGTTGGTTGTTAGGGGAAATAGCATACAGTCTCTGTTGGAACAACATGTCCTCACAGAAGTTCCCTGTTAAACAATCTGTAAGACCATCAATGTCCTCTCTATGTGAATTGCAGAGCAAACTCCAGTCTGTGAATTGCAAAGCACACTCCATTCGGTTGTATCATAGCAGCCCTGCAGAGCTGCTATGATTGTCACAGGAGACATCATTGGTCTCCTGTGACAATCTCCTCACAGTCCTAGAAGTAACTGGTTGCAGATAGACTAGAGGCTTTTACAGGGGCAGGAGGTGTATCAGGTTGTGGTCAGATCCCAAGGGGAGGGAGGGCTATTTTGCTGTATGCCTCCTTAACATTAGCATACAGCCGGTCCAGCGTCTTGTTTTCCTTGGTTGGACAGTCCACAAACTGCTTGAGAGTGGGCAAAGTTGCAGCCAGGGTGATTTGGTTGAAGTCCCCAGATATCGCGATGAATTTGTTAGATGAGTTCAGATACATGTCATTAAGCAACAGGTAGGGTTTAGAGGGCATCCTGCTCTAGTCTAGGAAGGCTAAAAGTTGGCTGTGGACACTAGGGATCGAACCCAGTGCCTTTCTGCTAGGAGAAGAACACCATATAGCCAATACACTATCCTGCCCACCGAGCATGTTATGACTATACAATTACTGAACATGGTTTCATTCCTAACTTAATTGTGGAATTTAAACATATGACACATTCATCATTTACCCTATTGGAAAATAAATCAAATCCTGTGTAATTACTTTATGGCAGCATTCAATAATGCATCATAGCTCTGGGTTTGACACCACACTTTGATTAGAACAAGAGAACAGGTTGTTTGCCACATGCTATCATTTTACTCCTTTAATGGGTTCCGAAGGGTTCATCCCAGTTCCCCCTGCTCAACACTACTTAGTTTATTTTGTCGTAACTGAAATATAAATGTTAGTAACATCCAGTACAGGCTGCTTGCCATCTCATCATCTAAACTCATCACCTTCAAATAAATTAACTTTGTCCAATAAATTGACCCTGTTTTAGTTGTTTTGCCCTGAGATAATACCCAATTTCAAATTTGTAATTCTTACAGGGACAACTCAAGTGGTCTTCAGCCAAGACTTAAATTAATCAATTCAATTAACCAAACTTGTGGGAAGGCAGGCTCACAATGTAATCATTGTAGAGGTTTTGCTCCTGCAGCCTCTTCAAAGAAGTGTGTTCTAATTATAGAACATGATGGAATATAATGGCACAGAACCTAACCTATGTGCATATTTTGTGTTTGTGTGTGTGTGCGTGTGTGTGTGTGTGTGTGTGTGTGTGTGTGTGTGTGTGTGTTTGTGTGCGTGTGTGTGTCAAATCCATTCATATTCAATGTTAATTTTCATTCTTTGATACAATTTACATGAATCTACTGTGATGTTTACCCTTTTCAAATCAAATGTCCTCCAAAAAGGATTAACACAGCTTGCTGCCACTCTGTGAACTTTTCTTTGTCTCTTTGTTTCTCAATTATTTGCTGCTGACAAACCTATCTTAAAGGGCACCACTAGCGCGACTTTTGGTGTATTTTTATTCTGTTAATAAATTGGTTTATGTTTTGGCATTGGACCTCTGTGTGCGACCTCCGGTCATTCTGTTTACCATCTAGACTACCACTTTTATGCTACTCTGATCACACGGTCCCTAGGGTGTGCCAAAAGCCGAAGCCAAAGTTTGAACGTGCACGGATAGTGGGTTGGAAACAAATATTTTTATATCCGAAGTTCCAGATAATATTCGGATGCAGGAAATAATTAAATTGCAGCGGGAAAATGTTTGATCCGGTGCTGTGTGTGGTTTTTACTGCGGGAG